>LDEF01000002.1:474069-581142 GCA_001455505.1 Leptographium lundbergii
TCGTTGCCGTTGTCGTTGCCGTCGTCGTTCCCTCGTCGTCTTCGTCGTCGTCCTCGTCGAGCCCCAGCGCCGCCTTCACGTCGTCGTCGCCCAGCACCACGCCCAGCTGCTCGGCCTGCGCGTCCACGAGCTGCCGCCACGAGCGGATCAACGGATGAGCGCGAGCCACGTCAAACACGGTGGCCTCGGCTAGCGTCTCGGCCTCCGTCTCGGCCAGCTCGTACGTCCACGTCCCGTCCGGCGCAAAGTAGGCTGGGCCGTAGATCGACTGCAGCCTCAGCTCGTCTCGTGCGCGGGCCAGCAGGCGCACACAGTCATCCTCTCCTCCAGGGCCACCGCCATCTGCAGCCGCCACCACCCCCCCGACCACTCCGCCGCCATCAGCCACCACCCCCTCCACCACCCCCCCTGCCATGCCTTCTAGCAGCCCCAGCAGCTCGCCGGCCGCCAGCCCCAGCGCCGCGCCCAGCGAGTAGCCCTCGTCAAAGCCGCCCTGCGAGCTCGCCGCCTTGCCCGCCGTCACCCCGTCGCGGTAGCCCGCCGTCGAGTGCTCCTGCTGCAGCCGCGTCATGTCTGACGGATGGCCCCCCGCTGCTGTCGCCCGCCCGGCCGTCTCGGCGCCGGCTCCGGCGCCCTCCGCCTCCCCAGACCCAAACACGTCGTCCAGCAGGTCGACGCCGCCCTGCTCCGCCGCGCTCACCTCTGCCTCCGTCCCGTGATAACCTCCTCCCTCCGCCGGCTGCCCCATGTCCACAGCTAGATCGCCCCGGTCGTGCAAGTCGGCCGGCCGACGTTGATGCATCGCTGGTCGACGTTGACAATCCTCGTAGATTAGCCTGCACTGTGTATAATGGAGAGCAAAAGAAAAAAATTGGCATCAACCCCGCCTAATTTAGACGCTTATACAAGTGCACAGTAACAAGTCTCAGGTCAGTATAATCATAGCTATATACACATAGAAGGCTACAAATGATCGTCGCTTCGAATGCAGGAACGCGGCAACAAGGAAAATGCAAGGCAAATGTCTCCAATGGCTAAAATCAATGCGCACGTCTCGCAAGCCAAACGCCATAATAAACCAGCTGATCAAAGTACAAACGATCCAAAGAAAGGAGAGGGAAACCAAAACGAATCACTCTCGTCCGCATCATCATCGTCTCTCATTTTATGTTTGCCCGCCGGTCGGGCCATGTCCGCCAGAGACGGCTGTCGGCAATTACCGCTCGTTGCTGTCTCTCGGCACAGCACTCGATGGCTCAATAACAATTTGTGGAAGCTCGGGCAGACGTAAACTTGGCAGCTGTGGAATAACGGAGCTGCTGCCGCTTCTGCTGACCCTTCCCGCAACGTCTGTTGGGGGGGCCATCGCCACAGAAGACTCGCCGACAGCGCTTCCTGGAGTGTAGTCTGGCGGCGGCTCGGCGTACGGGCTCGTAGACCGAGAGTGCGCCGGTGTGAGATCGTTGAGGGAAACCTCGTCGTAACCAGGCGGAGAGTGTGACGGCATATAGTTGTCGCCCATATCGGCATCGGCACGATCGATAAGCTCTGGGCTCGACCCAGCCCGCGTGTGCTGGCCGATCGAACTGGTGCGTGATCGTGCCGACGGAGGCCCACGGAACGTCTGCACGCCGTCGCTGTGCGTGGTGTCGAGGCTGATCACAGAACTGGCGCTGTGTTCACGGCGATGGGGCTGCGTCGCAGGGAGGCTCTGCTGCAGGCCCGACGATCGGTTGGATGCACCAATGCTGGCCGCATCGCTGAGCAGCCCGACCCGTTCGCTCTCCGAGCTGTTGGCCCGGATGCGCGTGCCGTCGTGGCGAGCCACGCCCACGTCGGCGTAGTTTACCTTGCTGACCGCACGATTCCGGATATCCCGCGCACGCTCGAGCTCCGTACGCAACGTCTCAATCTCGCTCGAATTGTTCGTCGTCGCCAGCTGTGTCTGTTGCCGGATGTTATGGAGGGCTGCCCGGTCGTTCCGGTCGCGTGCTTCCTGTCGTGCTCGTCGGCGCTCCTCCCGCTCGGCTGCCTGGCGGCGTCGGGCCTGGCGAATCTGGAACAGCGTGTCCATTTCCTCCTCACGCAGGGACTCTTCCTCTTCGGCCGTCGGCAGCTCCAACACGACGTCGATGCCTCCCCGCTCGCCCTCGCGGCCCAGAACGTGCTCGTTATCCGATGCTTTGGGGCGGTAGGGCGGCAGAGTCATGACCGACCGCACGCTCGTATTCCGGTCGACTGTCGCGGCCGGCGTCGGAACCGTCGTGGTCTGTATGGTAACAGCGGGCGTGATCACGGCACTGTGGTCGTTGTCATCGCGGCCAGAGAGTGCATACTGCGGCTTCTGCAGTCGTCGCCAGCGCAGGAATGCTACCACCAGAAACCCGATGACGACGCAGCCAGCAAAGATGCAGCCAAGAATCTGTTAAGCCCATCGAACGTCAGCAATGGCCAAGGAGTGGCTGTCATGTTGCTTACAATGCCGACCGTATGATTGTTGCTGTGTTGGGGTTCTTGGTCGTCACGCGGCCCGATCTCCAACATGGCTCTGGCCACCAGAAAGCTGCCCGGCGCACGGCCGTGCATGTCCTTGCGAATGTACATCCTGACTATGTCCGATCGGCATGCAGCTTCGGGGACGTCGAGTACAGCAAGTGAAAGCCGATGGGGCTTGCAGGAACGATAGAGTTGAGAAAGCACAGGGGAGTTAGTCGATGACGACGGTAGAAGCCGGCAGTTGGCGGCCGTGCATGGTAGCAGGAACCATCAATCTAGGCCTTCCCTCGTTGTCGTTGTGTGTCCGATCAATAGAGGACAGACAGGTGCAGCAGAAAGTTTCGTCAGTTCAGGCTACAGCCGATTCTGGCTGGCTCGACAGGGCTTCTCTGGTTGCCGTGGCAGCAGGCTGCTCTGGACCAAATTGAAGCTTCCACCACGAGCACGGTACAGAATGAGCGCAATTTTGCCTTTCCGGTGGTAAAACGAGAAAGGGGGGCGGGGAAATGGGGGAGGCAATCCAGAGGGCGGAAAACGGAAGACGAGGCCAGAGGGATCCTGTCAGATGAAAAGGAAGCGCCGGCTGCTTTGTAGTCGTTGGCAGGTGTGATACGGAGAGGGGAGGAAGAAACGGCTCAATGCGGGAAAAAGTACGAGGTACGCGGGTGGTGTGAGAGGCTGAGTGGCTGTCGTCGCTATTTCGAGAGGTTGGAGGCCCAGGGCTGAGCTAGGCAGCATGTACCTGGTACTTGTGGACGCTAGAAGCAGATGCGCTTTCCGGATTGGGCGAGTTGGTGAGCTGGGCACAGCATGCGATAAGGAAGGAGGGGATCAGGAACCGAGAGAGAGGAAGGCGGCAGTTTTGTAAGCGATCAAAGGAGATGGAGAAATGAGCATCCGTCAGGATGCAGAATGGGGTACTCGTACAGTGGAAGGGCACACTGACGACAAGCAGCACTCATACGGGCGTTTGAGGCTAGAAGCCCTCAAAAGGGGGCTGTGCAGCATCCCGGCCACACCACCGCCACAATGATTACGGAGTCAGATGCACTTGCATAACGACCGTAGGGCTGACCGGGATCGCAGCCAGATTCCAGCACAATGCAAGCGGGTATGAAGGATGGACGGAGAACGGAGTAGGGTGCTCCGTACTATGTATGTAATCAACAGTGGCGCTGATTGTTGGATGCTGATCACGAAATGCGCCCTCTGGGGCTGCAGTGACATTCGACAGTCGGGAAATTAAGACTCAAAAATACAAGTGTCAGACGCTGCTCGCTTCGCTTCGCTAACCACCCTTCTCCGCTTTCCCGCCCACCTAACCAAACTTCTTTTCAAATTTCTTCAGCATGCCTGTCACGCCGCGCTCGATGCGCCCGGCATTCTCCTCGAACCGGCCGCGTGGATCCTGCTTTGGCTGGTGCGTGGCCGCCTCGCCTCCGGTTGGCCGGTACAGCTGCTGGTGCACCGAGTATTCGCCTGTGGCCGGGAGCGTCGTCGCCGACGTGTTGTAGCTGTACTGGCTGTATCCGCCGAGGGCGGCCGAGCCGGGCGGCGGTGTCGGTGTGGGTTGGTACTGGCTCGTCGGTGGTGCCGCAAAGGTAGGGGTAAAGGGCGAGGCCGGCAGGGTAGGCGCGTGCACGAGGCCGGGGTGGCCGGGGTGGGGAGTGCCTGCTCCGGGCCCAGCAGCAGGCGGAGGAGCCGGAAAGGCCGGGGCGCCGGGTGGTGCTGCAAAGGCCGGTGGAGGGACGCCGGGGCTGAGCGGACCGAGGCCCATGGGCACGACGAGCCCCGGGCTGAAGGGCGTCGAGGCGTCCTGCACGAGCGTCTGGTGCAGCGGGTTGTGTGGGACCGCGTCCTCGGGCGGTGGCGTCTTCTCGCGCGGTCGGATCGTCTCGGGTGCCGCTGGCGCTGCTGGATTGTAGGCCATGGGCACGAATGCCGGTGCTGGTGCCGGTGCTGGTGCCGGTGCTGATGCCGGTGCTGATGCCGGTGCTGATGCCGGTGCTGGTGCTGGTGCTGGTGCTGGTGCTGGCGTGCTGCCCTGTGACGGACCGCTGCCTCCCGAGCCTGCAGAGACGGCCGACATGGGCGGGGGCGCAAACGAGGGCATCGCTTCTGCCGTGGCCACGCTCTCGAGCCTCTGCACCACCGACGACACGCCCACGTCTGGAGGCACGGCCCCGTAGTGCTGCTGCTGCTGCTGCTGCTGTGATGGTGGCGGCGGCGGTGGCAGCGGCTCGTCCTCAATGTCCAGCTGGCTGGCAGGCAGCAGACGACGGACCCCATTCACAAACTGGAGGGCGTCGCGTGGGGTCCAAAAGTACATGTCCAGGCTGTGCAGCTTGTAGTGGTATATGTTCTGGTTCTGCGGGTCGTACGTGGGCAGGTGCCACTCTTCCTGGTTGGGCACGTCATGCACGGTCAGAGAGACCATGCAGCTGTGTCGGTAGGAGTAGCTGACGGACGTGCGGTCGAGGTCTGTGATTGTGAGCGCGAGAAACGAACAAGATGTCAAAAAGCCAAAAAGCCAAAAAGCCAAAATGGGCGTGCTTACATCCGTCAAAGGCGTCCTGTAGCTCAGTGCCTGGCCGGTTGGCAACCTCGATGCGCGTGCGGCCCTCGACGGCATTCTCAAAGAGGTAGACATAGGAGCCCTTGTTGAAGCGGTGGTGTGGCGGGTTGTCGGTTTCGGAGCCGTAAAAGTAGTGGATGTCGCCAAAGCTGGATTAGAAGTAAGCAGTTGTTACAGGGGAATCAGAGCGGTGTAGGACGTACAGCGTCGCCACGTTCTCTTCGCCCGGTCTCACAGCCATGACAACTGGTGGGGAGAGGGGGAGGAATGGACTTGTTTCAGCAAACGAGAGAAGGCCAAAGAAAAGAGAGTCGAGAGAGCCGAGTATCGCGAGACAGAAATTCAGTCGGACGACACGAAAAGGCGGAGGAAAAGAGGAAGCAGACGCAAAGTGCGACGGCGCACAGAAATTGACTCTCTCCCATCACCAGTCTCCCCAGGTGGCACCCCTCTCTCGTCACAATGGCGAGCCTTTCGATTTGCTGATAGCTGGGAGCATGTCCCTGGCCAAAACGTCGGCGCTTACAAGTCGGAAAGCACGACAAACGGGCCAATGGCGGTGGGCAATGGTGGTGCGAATTATGGACCTCCCAGATGCCAGAGGGATGGCTGTGTCTGATTGGCTGCGAAGAAGTCTGCAACGGCACATTTCTTGGTACATGTCTTTTGGAGGTGGTCCTTGGAGGTGGTGTATCTTGCTTGTATCTTGCGCTATCTTTCCACCATACTCCGTAGATGTGCTCCGAGCACATTCGTTTGTGAAGAAATACGATATCTTCGAGCACGGAGTACAGAGTAATATCTTGTGTGTTATTGCAGAACTCAGACGGACGAGGGGTGGCCCTATCAATCCACAGAAGCACGGGCCACCTGGCTTTTCGCCGTAGCGATTTTTTTGGCATCTCGCATTTTTCGACGACCTCAGCCAAGCGGGGAACCATCTGCAGGATCACGACTCTGAGCACGCAGCCCGACTTTGCAAACGTCGCCCGGAGGAAGACTGCTGCTCCTGCTATGTACGAGTTTTGTCTGGATCGATTGGGCGCTGTGTGGCAACCGTGCTGACGTCTTTTTGGCAGAACCATCCCGCATCGGTCGAGTCGATCGAGTCGATTGAGCCGGTTGAGCCGATTGAGCCGTATACGGGCCTGCGTCCTTGGTCATCTTCCCCTCCTCTCTGCTCTCTGCCTGCTTCCACCCTCGGCACCGACCGACCGCCACCATGGGCGTCCTCCACATTGCCAACACGTGCTCGCACCTGCAGAACGCCAGCAAGGCCCGGCTCGGGCTCACGTCTGTGCCGAACAACAAGTACAACCTGCGGTTTGCCCTGGCGCTGCACCGCGCCGGCTTCATCGCGTCGGTCACGCGGGCGGGCCCCACGCCGCCGGCGCCCGAGGAGCTGATGACGGGCGCGCACATTGACGAGCCGGTCACGTCGGCCAACGTGGCCACGCGGCGGCTCTGGCTCGGGCTCAAGTACTGGAACAACGAGCCGGTGATGAGCCGGCTGCGGGCGTACTCGACGCCGACCCGCATGGTGACGCTGCCGCTGGGGGACCTCGAGCGCGTCGCCCGCGGCTTTCCGTCGGGGCCGGTCAAGGGCCTCAACCTGGGCGAGTGCCTGTTTGTGAGCACGGACCGGGGCGTGCTCGAGGTGCGCGAGGCGCTGGAAAAAAAGATTGGCGGGCTCGTGCTCTGCAGCGTGGCGTGAGGCGGAGGCACAGGCCGGAGGCTGCTGGCTGCTGGCCGGATACTGGATACTGGTGACGGGAGACTGGCACTGCTACGAGGCCTAGAATGGCTGGCGGCGCGGCAGAAGACCAGAAAGACGGCCACCTCGGCTGAACGGAAGGAAAATAAAGGCCGGCCTCATGACCCCAACAACAGGCGTGCCCAGAGCACAACGACATCTGTACATACATAGTGTAAAACACATAGGAAATACCCTTCATCACGTGCCTGCCTCTGGGTTGCGATCACGAAATGCCCATCTTTCCCGATTAGGAACTTTTCGTCGAACCCATGACAGAACACAGCGTACTTTGGTCGACAACATTGCCAATGGCAAGCAGCCATGCCGGCCAGCTCGGCTCCTTTGGAATCATGAAAGGGATGACACACGCAGCAAGAGCATCTCCGCCTGGTCGGCCGGGTATATAAAGATGGCGATGCTGCTTAAGAAGAGAAGATGAAGAGCAGAGCGACAGAGCGTTGCAGTCCTCCAAGACGTCATACCAACCGCACATTTCGACATGTCCATCCCGGCCACGCACGTTGACTACGTCGAGGCCGACGGCGTGCGCGTCTTCTACCGCCACGCGCGCCCCGTCGAGACGCCTGCAGACGAGCCGGGCGGCCGCTCGGTGCCGACGGTCGTGCTGCTGCACGGCTTCCCGGCCTCGTCGTTTATGTTCCGGCACCTGATCCCGCAGCTGGCCGCCCGTGGCTACCGCGTGATCGCGCCGGACCTGCCGGGCTTTGGCTTCACCGACGTGCCGCCGGCGCGCCAGTACGCCTACACGTTTGACGGCCTGGCCACGACGTTTGCCGGTTTTGTCGACGCCCTGCAGCTGAGCGGCCCAAACGGGGACCGCCGCTTTGCCGCCTACATGTTTGACTACGGCGCGCCGACGCTGCTGCGGTTTGCCCTGCGCCGGCCCGACGTCCTGGCCGCCGTGGTGACGCAGAACGGCAACGCCTACGAGGACGGGCTCGGGGCCGCCTTCTGGGCGCCCTTTCGGGCGTACTGGGCGCGGCCGCGGACGGACGCCGGCACGCGCGAGGCGCTGCGGGCGGCGCTGCAGCCCGAGGCCACGCGCTGGCAGTACGAGCACAATGCCCCGAACGCGGCCGCCATCCCCCCCGAGACGTACCTCCTCGACCAGGCGCTGCTCGACCGCCCCGGCGCCCACGACCGCCAGCTCGACCTCTTCCACGACTACGGCTCCAACCTGGCGCTCTATCCGCGCTTCCAGGCCTGGCTGCGCAGCCCCCAGGCACCGCCCGTGCTCGCCGTCTGGGGCCGCCGCGACAACATCTTTGTCGCCGCCGGGGCCGAGGCGTTTCGCCGCGACGTCCCCCCCGGCCGCTTCGCCCTCCGCTGGCTCGACGGCGGCCACTTTGCCCTCGAGACCAACGAGCCCGAGGTGGCCGAGGCCATCGACACCTTCTTCCGCCAGCACCAGGTGTTTGCCAGCACATAGCGCGCACGCCGGGCGTGCTAGGCGGAGCCTTTTTGTGGCCGCATGCTCGCATGCTCTTCTGCCTGTCTCATGTCGCATTAGCAGGACCGCCCAATATCTTACCATGTGCTCCATATTGCTCCATATCCTCACATCTTACTCCGTACCATATCTTACCATGTCGTCCAGCGTGCTCCTCGTATATCTCGCGTCATGACGCAATTTATCCCCTAGGCCCCCAGCTAATGCACATCCATGTCCATCGTGGTCGCCGTCCATCGTCCTCGCCGACCACTTCGACGTCGTCGTCTCCTCGACTGCCCTGGCCATCCGCCCACCGTCACCGTCTCTTCGGCTGGCCCGCCGCATTCCACCTGCGCTAGGCCCTATCCCACCCGCTGACTGCACCACATTGGCTGGCGAATCTGCCCTGTCAGTCGCCGAGAGCCACTATAGACCCATAGGCCCACCCTGCTCTACGGCGCCCTAACCACTGAAAATTGGGCCTAGCTCCTCCCCTGGCCAATCCTGGAGCCCGCCAGCGCCAACTGTCCTGAAGAGTGGTCGCCGACGTCGAGCTGCGCGCTATTATGGAGCTTCCAGTTCAAATATAGCAAAGCTGTACGGAGTACTCCGTAATCTGTACTCCATACATAGAACGGGTAATCACTTTTCTAACCTCCCTGACACTTCCTGGCACGTCCTGGCACGTCCTGACACTGCCAATTCAAATACCAGGTCGTCTAGAAAGAAGGGGAAATATATAAATAGGCCGTAGGTCCTTCTAACACGAGCAATTTGCCTCCGGCCATCCGTCCTGTCAATCTGTTCCCAGCCACATAACACATTATTATCCCGGCAACACGGCATTGCCTTTCCCAGCACTTGTCGTTGCTGCTGTCCATTCTTCGCTCTCACTGTGTCGCCACTGGCATCATGTTGTCAAACTCGCTCATGATGCTCTCGTCCGCGTTGATGCTGCTGATCATCTCCTCCTGCGTGAAGCCCACCCAGAAGGCCGGGTTGATCTGCTGCGCCTTCTTCGCCCGGTAGATCTCCTGCGCCACGCCCTTGACCTGTCCTCCGGCCGTATTGGCTGCCCTCCACACCTCGCTGAGCTTGCTGAGTGCCCCGATGTTGAGCCGGATCTGCTGCCGCAGGTCCTCCTCGTCCTGGATAAAGTACAGCGCCCACTTGCTCAGATGCACAATCGACGATAGCGTGATCACACACGTGAAGAAGTGCGTGTGCGATAGCAGCGGCACCGCCTGCGTCACCATCTTGCTGATCTCGCATGCCGCCGTGATCGTGTGCTTGGTGTGCGTGTTGAACGCATCCCCGCTTGGGACATGGCTGTGCGGCGCGCACGACGTCACGCTGCGTGTCGGCGACGAGTCCAGCTGCGAGTGCGGCTGGTGCAGCATGATCGAACAGCTGTCGGCCCGTGTCAGTCAGGACTACCTCGCATCTACCGCTCCTTCTCGCCCAGACTTACGCATGCTTCATGAAATGCGCCTGGAACATCATCTCGTCCAGCTGGCACGTCTTCGTCAGGCTGTCTTGCTTGCTGACCGGCAAGTGCATCTGCCAGTTGGTCAGGAGCGATTCGATCTTCTCCAGGTTCTCGTCATGCGCGTATTGGATCGGCGAACAGCGCATGAACCGGCCGAGGATCCGTCCCGCTGCGATCCGGTATGCAAACGACGAGAACTCGCGCTCTTCGCCCGTGAAGATCTGGTCGTCAAAGTCTTCGATATAAGCCGGCGGTGGGATGGTCTTGGGAAAACAATCAGCCTCGGCCCTTCGTCACGTTGCAACACGCACCAGCCAACCAGCACTTACCCCCGAGAGATACTGCTGCTCTTCGCATGGAAGCGCAACGTCTGCAGGAATATCAAACAAGAGGAAGTTGGTCATCCGGTGCACACCAGCCACCATGCCGTCCACCACGAACAGGTCCCACCAGGTCCGCCGCCAGCTCTCCTCAAAGACCGGGTTCCCTCGCCCGTGGGTAGACGCGAAGCTGCGGTAGTTCAGCTTGATATCCACCGCGATCCGCTCGCAGTCGGCCAGGAGCTGGCGCGCCCGCTCCTGCTCGCAGTTGCCGTCCAGCCCGACAATCAGCATGAGCAGAGTCTGCACCAAGAAGCCGTCCTGTGGACAGGTCGGAAGATACGCCAGACGGATGGCCTCGTCGAGGAACCGCGCGCGTGCCGGCCCGGCGTCGATGTAGAGCGACCCGATGTATCGCATCGCCGCCACCAGGTGAGCCATGTTCGACGGGTTCTCCCTCACCACCGACAGCAGAATATCCTTGGGCAACACAAACGGATGGCCGCCGAAGAAGAAGTGGTAAAAGGCATCGAAGCAGCGGTCCTCAAGCGAGCGAACTGGAGGCGCAAACGAGAGGGTCATATTCCCTCCAACGCCATAGTTGGCACCGTCCAGGCCGTTCGAATAGGGGTTCCTGTACAAGTTCATGTGCGAAATTGCTACGGGACCGGTCCCCATCGGAGCGGACGTGGAAGCAACCATGGCCATGCCTGGTCCAGCAAGTGCGGACGCCGAGGAAGACAGTCCGGCCATGGTACCGGCTGTGGTATAGCCCGGTGGCATGGGGCCAAAGGTCGTCGTCACATGGTTGGACACAATGCCGGGCGGCGCATACGATGTCGTCGGCAGGGTCATGGGTACGGTCATGGCACCCGGCAGAGACGCTGCTGTTGACACCACGGTGCGAGGAGCCCCCAGCAACATCGGGCAGCTCTCTGGCGTGACCGAAACGCTGGACTGCGTCGTAGATGACGGCGGCGGCGACGAAGACGACGATCGGAGGCGCTTGTTCGGCTTTCGCGGGCCCTTGTAGCCACGGCGGGAGGCTATGTAGACGCACTCGACCTGCGTCAGTTGGCATCGCGAGCAGGGCACCCGGCCGTCGCATTTCAGATGTTTTCCTCGCTGCAGCAGAGCGTGTCAGCAATGCCGAGCCAGACGGGACGGTCGTCGACGAGGTCGCAGCAACACAAGGCATTGAACGAAACAGCAAGAGGCAGGTCAGATGGCGAAAAAAAACTTACACAGCCAAGGCAAGCGGTCGAGACGGTCGAAAAGGGTGCGAGTGGCAGCGCTTGGCTGTTGGCTGTCGTCGTCGGGGAGGTATCACTCGGGCTCTTTTTTGGCAGCGGCTCCGTTTCGTTATAGTTCGGCCCCTCCGGCGACGTGTCGCTCGAGAGCGAAGTGTCGCTCGAGAGCGGCACAGCTCCAGGGACACAAAGAGTGGGCATAGCGGTATCGAGCATGGGCATAGATGTGACAGCCTCACCGGCGTGCACGCCGATCGCGCCGTCAGTCCGTAGTGTGTTCATCGTATCTGATATCGTCCGTCGTCCGCGGCCGGGGAAGGTGGTCTGCAGTCGAATTTTCCCAGCACTGCAGACAGAGGAGGGGAGGTGAGGCGGGATGTAAATATGAAAGGCAGATACGGAGAAAGGGATGAAACCGTGGAAAAGTCGTCGTTTGCTGGGAAGGCAGTTGACTTTCCACTCTCCACGGCCAGAGTTCCGCAGGCGGTACTCGTACGTCGTGTGTACTCGTACAGAGAGCTGCCTTAGTGTATGATTGCTCCGTGGGGCAGGGGTGTAGTCCGTACCCGTAGGGGGAACAAGGGGGATGGAGACAGACACAACGAGAGGGATGGCGCTTATTCCGCTGATGACCGTGCAGATCTCGCACTGGGCCTCGCTAGGTCTTCAACAGTTGCCGATCGGAGTCGTGCCGGCAGGCAGTGGCGATCCTTCGTGATCGTTCCCTGCGTGTGTCGCTGCGTGCTTCGTTTCGTTTTTTCGTCCTTCTGGCGGGAAAACAGAGCTCGCAAAATGCTGTCCGCTAAGAGCCCCTAAGGCGGGCCAACGGGCGCAAGCCTAATTGATGTGGCAAATCGGGAAGCTTGTTCTTGTCTCGGAAACGGTCGATTACTCTGTGCCAGCAGGTGGTGGCACAGTTTTGTTGCAAAGGAAGAAGGGGCGGCAAATGTGCACACTATGCCGTGGCAGGAGAAGGATGGCCGCCTGGCGCCCAGCTGAAGGCCAGAAGGCTCGAGCGACGCATCGTATCTGACCCGGCTATAACGACCCTCGCAGGCGATTCCGGGCACATAAGTGGACTTGCTCGATTGTCGCCCCCTGGTCTCGCATCCGATGCAATTTAGCCCCCGGCCTGTGCTTGTGTTCTCCGTTTTCTGGCGTTTGCCTGCCACCTGGGGTGTGGTTGGGCCAGGCCCAGAAATTGATCACTGAACTGAACGCTGGTCTCGTTCTCCGCTAGTAATCGATACTATGCTAGCCCGTAATATGCCGCCGACGCATCTGCCAGATCCTCGGAAACGACGGCCTGCAGAGATGCAGAGCCATGCCGTCTTTTTTTTCTCCGGCACATTCTCTTCTCCCAGCCGAGATATCGACGGAGCCATGGCGCTGCCCACCTCGACGGCCCAGAACTGCCGACCGTTACAAAAGGTGGAGGGAAAGGCGCAGGAGCCCCTCTATTGCCTAGCTCTGGTGCTAGGCGAATGGACCGGATCTGCGCAGATGAATTCCCGTACTCCGTAGCCAGTAGAAAGCCTTCGGTGCGTCAACCAACGGGTGATGGGGGGAGGACTGACTGCCTGGCGAATGACGTGATTAAGGTTGTGCAACGAGACCGCCTGCCATTGGTGCAACCAAACATTTGCTCGCCATCGCCCACCTGTCTCTGCTATTTCGAGAGACGTCTCCGTGCAACTTCCGTCGAGGGTGTAGGCACAAGCAGATATCTTACCATGGGCCTGTAGACCGAGCCAGAGAAAAGGAAGACGGCTTTCCGACTAGCTGCGACATCTTGCGCCCTGTGTTTTCTCATTTCAGCTGGACAGGGGTTAGTGAGACACCCACGGTGTATTCCTAAACAAGCACATCGCTGGCTCAGAACAGCTGCCGACAAAGTCAGAAGCAGCCAGCTTACCGACTTTGTAGCCGCGTGCCTTGTAACGGCTGACCTGCAAAGTAAATGAAACGCTTCTGCTAGCGTTTCGGCCACTCTGCCATCGTCGCGGGCAAAGAGCCACTTTCTGTCTATGCTCCGGCCCCCTTGAAAGAAGCTGCCCTAGCCGGTCTAACTTCTTGGCCACCATTGGAGGAAGGCTGGTCTAGGAAGCTCTATGTGGAGAACTGGCTTGCATTCTCTCCTCGCTACGAGGCGGATCGGGGTATGTCTGAGCTGCTAGATGCAGATAGCCGCTGCGGCTCGGACTTTGTCGTATTTGGGGGAGTAGGCCGGCAGAAGAAGGAATGAGAGGCCCTGACTCCATCTCCTCTTTCCGCTTCGTTTCTCTTGCTGCCACGTCGTGCCGGATTCGTTTCATCTTCTCTGAACCTCGGATTGCTCGAAACGATGTGAGCTAGCAGCCAACAGCCACAAAAATGTCTGGGCCAACAGCACAGCACTGCCATGTATCAGTTATAAAAATACCAATATCTGCTGTCTAGCTTCTTTCCTTTTTTGATCGACAACAGGAACGACAGTGGAAAGTCGCGGCCTGCCCTTTCTACACCGAGTGTTCGAACGTCGCAGTGGGCCGAATATAACATGTCTCAGCGGTGTCATTTGGCTCGTATCCCGCCGAATCGGTCAAGGCCAACGTCAAGATTGTGTTTGCAGATCGTCCGAAGAAATCAGTGCAACGTCGCCGAGAAGAGCGTGGGAAAATAGCAAGATAGCATATGCTCAGACGACATAAGATACTGACTGTTCGAGAACACTGCAAGCTCTACTATTTGCGGGACGTTCCATGAGGATGACGACAGACAAACTAACGCTGCAAGTTCGCTTGTCTAGGAAGGAGCTGCTTGGCATAGTGCTTTCCACTGCTGCCACACAAAAAACCGTGCATATTTAACGATTTATTCGTCTTCGTTTGTAATAGCATATGTAGCTAACCAGATCTCTGGTCGAGTCTAGATCGATTGCCTCGTTTCATTTGACGTCAAGCGCCGATTCGACCTTGCTTGTGCATTCATATCTGCTTCACGACTAAGCCAGAGAATTTAGCATCTCCGAACATGACCATCCCTGATCATCCCTGTCGTCCTGTCTCTCCACAATTCCAATACGGTGACTGCACGGTATTACGTTGCAGCATACAACATACTCTTGTCCGTCTTCTTATCGTGCAATTGTAAAAGCAGAAGCTCGAGCCTACGGTGTTGATGGACAGCACATCAGAGATTCAACTTTGGAGAGTCTGGATTATCTGTGGTATATATCATTCATCGCCCTGGTCCTAACCGTCGACTTTGCAATCCCCATTTCTTATCTCGTGAATCGCGAGGGTATCCAAAACTAGAAGAATACATATCCTACATGCCGTGCCGAAAAAGTACATACGACGTGATGGCCATATAAAATCAGTTTCGCTCTGTAACGTTACAACCGTGGCGACGTGCTACGGCCGGGTTTCCCGCCGTATCTGCTGCCGTTGGTGCTGCCGCCCGCGGCAGCCCAGAACTCGTTGAAATCAGCGCTGCTGTCAACGACCTGGGAGTAACTATGGCCCGGTGTGTGACGCCCGGACCGACTGCGGGCAAACGCCTCTGTCACGGGTACCGACTCTCCCATCGGCATCAGGTGAGCGCTAGAGTGATAGGGAAGGACCGGCTTCCGTGAGCGTCGTGTTGTCGGCGAGGCCTTGGCTGCCGACGGCGCTGCTGCCGAGACCAGCTTCCGCGTCGACGTCAGAATCTCCTTGAGCTCCTTGTCATCGGCCGTGATCTGAGCCCGGATAAAGGCCAGATGGTCGCCACCGTCAGGTTCGCGCAGCGACTCCATGACCGGCTTGCGCGGCGTGTAGGAAAAGTGGTGGAGCCTGGGTGCGCGGCCGGCTGCCGGCTCCACGTCCAGATCCAGCCGGGCCTCATCGCCTCGCGCGAGCAGCGTCGGCAGGTCGATGCTCTCGCCGTGCGGGATCTTCTCCTGGTGGCTGGGCGTCACGCAGTCCATGTCGACCTCCTTGCGCAGGACATGATCAATGTCGACCGCCGAGAAGAAGGCACAGGACTGCGGCAGGTCGCGGATGCCCACCTGCTCGGAAAACATGGCGCGCGTCCACACGTTGGCCACCTGGAGGGCCATGGCCGTGCGGTACTTGTCCTGGTTGCCAACCAGGTAGCGGATCTCGTCGTGCACAGTAATGGCCAGCCGAGCGTCAATGTTGAAGCGCCGGATCAGGTAGTCCATGGCCACAATCAGGAGATGGAGGTAGTCCTGGCCGGACGACTGGATGGCCCAGTTGATGCGCGACGTCAGGTAGCCGCCCTTGCTGATGAAGCGGCCCATCAGCGCCTCCGTGATGCCTGCACCCAACACCGGAGTCCGCGGGTGTTCCTGCTCGGCAAACTCCTCCAGGCGGTTGAAGACAAACGATTCCGTGCCACCGCGCCAAAACGGCCGCTTGCACAGCGCCTTGCGGTTTGTGCGCGTTCCCTTGGTGGACAGATACAGCCTTGTCGCAATCGATACCGTCTCGGCCTCGGACAGAGACGGATTGAACTGGCGCAGAAGCTGCGCCGCAAAGCGGAGGCCTGCTCCATAGATGCGCCCGTAGTTGAACACCTTGGCGTCGTTGCGCGTGATGCCAAGAATGCTGGCCGTGCGCGAGTGCAGGTCGGTCCCGGCAGCCTTTGTTCCCTCCAGCGTCATGAATCCGATGGCGTTGCCGCCGTGCAGACCAAAGGTGGCATCGCCGACGACAGAGGCAATCCACAGCTCTTCCGAGTCCACATCGGCCCCGACAAACGAGTAGCCCGGCGGCGCCTTTACCATGGCCTTGAGCTCCGAGCCAACCCGGTTCTTCTTCGCATTGCTGGCCGTCAGCCAGGTGTTTTCCACAGCACGACGTGTTACTGTGCCCATGGGAATGACCTGGGGCAAGATGAATCCTTGGTCCCGCACTGCTGACTCAGCATCGTCGGCTTTGCTCGCGTCCGTTGCTCCCGGCAGCTGGCCGTTGTACACAACCAGCTGCGACTTGATCCGATCCCGGGCGCTCATCCAGTAAGAGCACGAGGCGTTCATCTCCAGCGCTTCTTTGGCGTAGGCGAACTCGGACGAGAGCACGCCCTGCTCGAAAAACGACAGGTAGCTCTTGGCCATGGGATTGACACATCGAGCCGTGGGCCCGTCTTTGTGGGGCAGTTTAAAGTAGACATGGTGGACGTCGTTCTTGAGCAGCTCAATCTTCTCGTCCTCCATGTCGCACCGGGCCATCTGCTTCTGGTCGTAATGCACTGCTTCGGCCACCGGGACCCGGAACGTCCAGCCGTGCTTGTCGGACCAGACGAGCGGCCGTCCGTCCCAGGAGAGTCGTAGAAGGATCGGGGCAATGCGTGTGCGGACAGTCAGGTTGATCTCCCCACCCGCCTTGGGAAAGAGGTTTTTGTACCACATTGGCATTCCGGGCATCTTCTGGTTGAGCGCCGGCCGATCAAGTTCCCCCTTCCGCTTGCCCTTCACCATCCTGATGGGCTGTACGGTCCAGTCGAGCTGCTGCATCCAAGGGTCCTGGCTCCATTTGTCCCGGTCGTCTAGGATCTCAAGCGCCTCGTTGGCCAGAGAAACCAGCCGGCCTTGCACGGCCTCGGACAGCTGCAGGTACGTGGCCTCGGCATTCGCAATGTATGTTTCCCAAGACTTGTTCACCGGCAGGATGACGGACGAGAGATGGCGAAGGGCAGCAAAGCTGACCGGGTGCGGGCACACGTCGAGAAAGTTGGGAAAGACGATCTGAAAGATGCGGTGGGTGACGGCAACGTCGGCAGCACAGTAGTCCAGCAGGGTATCGAGCTTTCCGAGGACGCCAGCCCGGTCCAGCACGCCAAACTCGTCCCGGACGGACTTGTCGATGGCAACGTCGAGATGGAACTTGGCGACGTCGCGCAGCGAGTTGACAGAGCTCCGGCCAACCCACAGCTCCTCCTCCTCGGCCGTCAGGGCACTATTTTGGAGTAGCTGTGACAGCTCAAAGTTGTCCGTGTCCTGGGCGATGCGGTCGCGCAGCTCGCGGTTCTTCTTGTGCTTCATCCACGTCGGCCGTTGCTGCGAGCACATGCCATTGACGGCTACATGCAGGGACATGGTATCCAGAAAGGCGTTGCGGGACTGCCGCAGGTCGTATTCCTCCAGGACCCGGGCACGGTCGTAGCCGATGTTGTGGCCGACGACAACCCGGTCTACGGCCGGGTCGCCCAGCGGAATCAGCTGGCACTCGTTCTCGGACTCTCCCAGCAGCCATGGCGACAGCCAGGCATACCAGGCCGTCGGGCTTGCGGCACAGGCCATGACAGCAAACGGGCTTTCTTTCCACATGACTTCGGTGTCGAACACGAGCATCGTCTCGAGCGGCGACACCACGGCCTCGGACTGGCCGTCTGGGTAGTACTTTGTCCATCCGCTTTGCCGCTCCCACCTTCGCGGTTTCGGGGGGGTGTTTGCGCAAGCAAACTGCTTCGCCAGGCCGAGAAACGGCTCGGCAGCGTCTACGCCGAGCCGGTAAAAGTGCTCGTCGAGCGTGTCGCCCTGCAGAGGAGGGAGATCGAAGCCGATGGGATCGGTGATGCCGGTGTTCTTGCCGTACAGATCGTGGCGGCGAAGATGGTCCTCGGCCAGCTTGACCAGCTCTTCCGACGGGGGATCGCTGCCGCCAGGAAAGATCTGATCGTAGATCTGGGTGCTGACCTGCTGGACTCCGATCGCGTTGTAACGCGCTTCGGCCGGCACTGAGGAAGAGTACGGTCAGCTCGTGCGCCCTCCAAGCTTCCTTGCTCGATTGGCCCGAATATCTGCCCGCTTACAGGCAAGAGTGGTCTTTGCGCCCGTCAGGGCAGACGCCCAGCGGGCTACAAAAGGCCATGGCCGTCGCGGTGCTTGTCCACGATGCCAGGCCAGCCGCGCAAAGCCTGCAGCTGCAGCGCTATGGCTTCGGCCATGGCCGGCCATTGGCCGGAACATGACGTCGTCTTGGTCTTGGCCGCAAAAGAGGTCGTGCGTCGGGGGCCCACAAGACTACGGCCGTGCTTGACAACTGCTGAATTGGCTGTACTCGTCTTCGCCTATCCCGGTCGCTGTTGCATCCAAGACGAATGAAGCCCACAGAGGAGCCGAGTGCGCAGTGTGCTGATGGAAATGAGTGAAGCTGAAAATTGCCTTTTTTTCTCCATTTAGAGACATCCTTGTTAATGCAAGGACCCGCTCTGTCTTTTTCGCGTCGTGTGCGCTGGGGATTGTATAAGCTGCCATCTGAGCTAATCAAATCAGGAAAGGTCCAAATTGGGACTGTGCGACGGCGATCTGTTTGTTGTTTGGTCCAGCAGATGCCCATGTGCGCGTATGTGCATATATGTATATAGCACTCCATACTCCATATTCCATACTCCATATTCCGTACTCCGTACTCCGTACTCCGTACAAACTTTCGTACTCGTACTTCGTACACGCAGCCTTGCCGAGATCTCCAGCGCGCCGCCAAAATAGGTCAGGCGATTACTGTGATAAGCGCCTTAGACACGGGGGCTTACGCCGGTGCACTCCATACCTGTCCCTCTCTTGTTCCATAATAAACATCGTCCGTTCCCACCGATCCTTGCAACGCTCTTCGCCTCTGGAAACCGCTGTCTGTACCCGCCGTGAATATCGACTTATCCAGCACTATTCATCTACCCGCAATACGTGGTGCCCCCTCCCTGGCGGCTATCGCCACTCTCCTGGCGAAAAAAGCGTGAGATATCTCGTACAAACTTTCGGCGCCGGCTCTCTGCCGCTTCTCGCCACGCTCTTCCTACCTCGCCGAGCAGTTTTGCCCTCGCACATCGCCCCCCCGTCTATTTGGAAGGCTGCCGTGCAGAGCGGACATGGCGAGCCCTAGCACAACCTTTGACCCGATTGATGGTGAGTATCCACTGGTGAAGTGAAACTGGCTGCTTTGTCAACAGCACATCTTGGTACACCTCGCTCCGAAGAGCCCGCCGCACTCGCCTCCCCCCCGCCCGCCCGCCCGCCCGTCCTCCACGCTGCCCTGATTTGGTATCGCACAGTTTCGGCTAAGAACCCGCTTCAGCAGACGCTGCCGCGCCCTACGAGTACTCGACGGACTTTAATGCCAGCGACCCTCTACTCGAGTGCCTCTACAGCTCAGGAGACGGCTCCTACATTCTCGACTTTGACGCCCACCTCAGACAGCTATCACAACAGCCGTTCATGCGGGGGTCTGGGCCGGCTCTTTTGTTTCCCTCCTCTCCGCTGCCCGCCCGCACCACAGCCACGAGCACCTCGGTTGGACGACGTGGTGACGACGGCAGCAGCAGCATCTCGGCCCCGACGCCGGCTTACGAGTCCGACCTGCCGCCCTTTTTGCAGTCCAGTCCGCCCCGAGCCTCTCAGCTGCTGTGGCCATCGACACCCCCCGGCCCCGAATTGAACAGCGACGACTACCTCGAGCTCCTGGCCGCCGACAACTTCTCCCCTCCGTCCATCTTTGGCCGTGGAAGCCCGCCCGAGCGGACAAACCGGAGCGGCTCGCAGCCCAAGGTCGAGACGCCCCCAGGCTCTGCACGACACCCGGCATCCACTTCCGCCCAGAAGACGGGCCCGCCTGACAACATGCCACAGACCCGGAGACGATCCAGCGCGGCTGCAGCGTCCAGGCTGCGGGGCGCCACAACGGCTGCGAGCGGCAGCTCCGCTACGCCTGTCCTGCCTGGCTCGTTTCCCGACGCCATCGTGTCGCCGCCCGTCACGGAGGCATCGCCGACGCGAACGCGGACGGCCGTAAAGCGGAGGCGAGGCGGCGAGCCGGTGACGACAGCGTCGACTTCGGCATCAGCATCGGCATCCGCAATCTTGTCATTACCGGCAGCCGACAGCAGTCGGACGCCACACACGCCAAAGAAACGGCCACGGCGGGGAACCACCATCGTGCTGGACGACGACCTGTTAGGCTCCGACGACGACGGCGTGGACGTCGTCAACTTGACCCAGGCCGACCGACCAGACGCTGCCAGCCAGGAAGACGTAAAGGTCGCGATCGAGCCTACCCCAGTTCCACCAAACAAGGTCAAGCTGGCCAGCTACCAGTGCGCCATCTGCATGGACGACGTGACCAATCTCATGGTCACGCATTGTGGTGCGTGTTTGCTCTCTCCCTCTGTAGAGTTTTTTCTTGTTTGGCCATTGCTGACACTACTCGTTCAGGCCATCTCTTCTGCGGCACATGTCTGCACTCTTCCCTCTACATGGACCCAACGCGCAAGGTGTGCCCGATATGCCGGCAAAAGATCGAGCTGCGTGGATCGGGAGTGGCAAAGACGGCACGGAGCTACTTTCCCCTGGAGCTGAAGCTGATGACGCGCAATCGGCAGGGCAAGCAGCCAGCAAGACAGTCGTGATCCACGAGCAGGATGATGGGCATCGACACAACAACGCGCCGGCCCAGCCGTCCCGTTGATAGAACGCTTGCAGCCGGTTTTGCCAGGGATAGAGCCACTGCTCGAAGAGATGATGCGTTTGGGCCTCTTCTCTCTGACGACACACGGCTAATGCGAGCCTGAAGCAATTTTCTTTTTTTGGCCGAAAGAACTGTTCTAGAGCCTTTTTTTCTTAATCTATACCAGTGTCTTTTTGGGAGGGTTTATTATCAATGCATCATGGAAGCAAGGAAATGGCCAGGTACGGGGAAACTGGGAGAAAGAAGTAGGCTGGCTGACTTTTTGTGTTTCGGTATATTTACTGTTAGCAGCTGGACGATGCAGGATAGAAAGACGCCCACGAACAAGGGATCATAGGAGGGCATTTGCGGCATGTTCATGCTACCAGTATATTGACCCATGCAATGGACCTAGCAGGCTTGCTTTACTTTGCTCCCTCCTGCCGTCCCCTATATACAAATCCAATGCGGCTTATTCAAAATACCAAAAGAACAGAGAGACCAGAACACACACAACGCCTGCTTTTGCCTCCTGGCCTCACCACTCCCGTCTAGTGGAACGAAACCCGTGCCGGGGTCTTCTGCGGCTGGACTGGTGCCTGGTCCTCAAACTGCGAGTGCTGGTGGTTAGTAGGGAACAGAGAAGCCGAAGCCGCCAAGGGAGAAAAACCCACCTCCAAAAAGTTCGTCGCCACAATCAGCACCATAAAGGCCTCGGCCAGCTCCTCGACCATCTCGTCCAGCAGCCGGGACGACACTGCTCCGATGCCCGCTGACCGCTTCAGCACGTGCATCACCAGCATGCGGTGCTCTGCCAGAAAGCGCCGTCCCTGCTGCACGTTGTGGGAGCCCCGGCTGACAATGGCCGCGCCGATCACTCGTGCCGTCTTGACGAGCAGCTCGTAGTGCTGAGTCAGCGCCGTCGTGTTGGCCGGATCGACCTGCAGCTCCGGATCTGCCGCAAACAGCCCGCTCAGCTCGATCGCTCGGAACAGGTTCGCGTGCAGCACAAACTTGGCACCGTCGCGTGTCTGGCACAGCTGCAGCAGTAGCGCCAGCTTGGCGTCCTGCGACATCTTCTGGTCCAGGCTGCCCGACTGGATGATGGCCAGGCCATCCTGCAACGTCGTCCGCAGCGAGTCGACCAGCACGCCGATAAAGTTCAGCCGGTTAAGCAGTTCCACCACGTGCGTGTCGTTCTCGTGCTCGCCCAGCCGCACAAGCGAACCCAGCAGGATCAGCGCGGCCGCCTGGCACGTCGAGTCGCTGCTGTAGGCGTCGTCGCAGATCACGTTGAGCACCCGCTCGCCGCACATGCCCACCGCCTTGCTGGCTCGCCGCATCCCGGACTGCTGGTATGTCTCCGCATTGTCGCCCTCGCCCTGGCTGCTGCTGTCGATGAGCCCGGCCACGTGGCGGTAGCAGATGTTGTAGTACACAGCCCGCAGTTCGGGGCTGCCAACCCATTTGCACACCGCATGCAGGCAGATCTGGAACAGCTGGAACAGCTTGTCGCTCACAAGGCTGCTCATCTGTCGGCCCTCCCTGATCTCGCTTGCATTGAAGTCGCCGTTGCCGCTCTTCTGGGAGCTCAGCTTGAAGAGCAACGCCTCGGCCAGCTTCGCCAGCTCGAACGCCTGTATCGGGCTTTCCGTGCTTGCGGCTTCCAGCCCCGGTAGAATGGCTTGCAACGCTTGGAGGAGAAATGACACCTGAGCTGTGCCGCTGAACTCGTTGGCCTCGAACATAACCAGAAGCAGTTTTGCCCACGACTGCAGCACGATTTGGTGGTTGTTCGCCAGCTGCTTCTGACGGTTGAGGATAGACAGATACTCCAACATCAGCACCTCTTCACGCTGCATCTCCTCTCTCAGCTCTTCGAATGCCCGGTCACCAAACTGGGATTCCTTCATGATTCCTGCCGCTTTGAGCAGAGCAAGCTCCCGCGCCTTGTCCAAGTCGTAGAGCGTTTCGCCGTAGGGAGTCTCGTCCATGGACGCCCGCAGATCTAGATCCTGCAGGAATTTGAAAGCCGGCGGCGGTGTCTCCCACTGCGCACTGTTGCTGTTGCTCGACATGAAGTCGTAGAGCTCGAACACGGTCGGGGTTGAAATCGGCTCGCCACTGTCGTTCACAACCTGGCCGTTCAACGCGTCAAAGATGCGCCTCTTCAGGCTCGGCATCCGGTTCTGCGACACGCTGCACAGCTCGATCCCAATGTACTCCAACGTCATCGCACGGACTGCCCAGAATTCAATAAATCCTATCGACGCGTCCGTTGTGATGAACTCGGGGCTGCTGGTAGACAGTCCGTCCCACGGCAGGTCCTGTTGCAAGGTCACCTCGCGGATGAGAAGATGGAAGGCAAAGTCGTTTTCCCGCAAGTCGGACAATACAATGGCTGACGACAGCGGCGAGCGCCATAGCACTTGAAATATGCGCATAATCTTGTGCTTCAGCAGAATCAGCCAATGCCGCATGCCGAGCTCGTCGTCCCCAAACGGTGCCTCCAGGAGCACGCGGAGAAGGTTGTGGAAGAGCGATGTGCGGTCGTCAAAGGCACCTCCAGATTCGACACTCAAAGCGTCAATGCCACACCGAAACCCAAGGATCAGGTGAGCTATCGTTGGCTTGTTGGGAGATGCCTGTAGACAGGAATAGAGAAAATCCAGCATGAAGGTCTTGATGCTGTAATTTGGCGACTCGGCTTCGAGGCCGGGATCCAAAGGCGCAATCATCTCCGAGATAAAGGCACCAGAAATCGCGCTCGCCTCGCCGTCCTTTTCCAGCGCAACAATGGCCTTGTTCCGGTGGGCATGCTGTCCTGGACCAGGGTTCCACGCCGATATCACCTTGGGCGAGACAGATACCTTCTCGAGGAGCTTCAAGCAAGCAAGTGTCAACGTCGGGTGCCCCAAACCGCAGCAGCTCCCCAGATTAACAACAACATCCAGGCGGTTGGAAATGGCCTCCTCAAAGAAGCTGTAGGCCGAGCTGACCGGCTTTCTCCGATCTCCCACTTTGAGTCGGATGAGCTGCCGTACCAGATCAAGGTACGTATCCTGCAGGTCCAGAATCTTCGAGACAAGTTGGACCGCCCGGATGATGCCGAGAATAAGCGGCGAGTCCGGGTCTGCACCTCCGATCTCTGCAGTATCCTCGGGGATGGCTTTGAATATCGACTCGACAACATTGTGGCTGTACATCCACTCCATAACGCGTGCAAATGGGTGCAGCTTGACGTACGCTGCCAGGTCGGTTGTGGCAATAGCACTGTCGACAGGCAACGTGGTCTCGTTTGCGATGAGAATCAGATCCTCATTGAACGTCTCCAAACACGCCAGAGCAAAGTCGAGAGAGCTGAGCCGCAGAGCCTGCTGCTGTTGTTTGTTCTCCAACTCCTTTATATGCTTCCCCAGCACCGTGTTCAACACAAAGTCGACATAAGGATCAATTCCAGGCATCCGCATCGCGGCTCCATAGTTTTCCGGGAAAGGCAGGGCGTCATTTAGAGGCGACTGGTCTTTTGCAGGCACAACAAGCGCTAGAAGGAACTGAACAAACGCGTAAGGCTGCTCGAATCCTTGGGTGAGTTCGGAAAGAAATCCCTCCATGTAATGGCTTGGAGTCGGAGCGTTCACCGGCATCATCTGCTGCGTGTGCTGAACATAGGCGCCGGACATGTAGTCATCCAGACAGTTCCACATGATGTAGCTGATCTCGAGAGACTTCTCCGACAGTAGGGCCTTCAACGCCGCGAAAATGCGTGCTCGAAGGGGACCTGGTACTGGCAAGCTTGCCAGCTGGAAGAGCACGCCAACCAGCGAAAAGTCCTTGCTCTGCAGCAGCCACATCCGAGCAGTGTAGCTGTTCGACGAGATCCGGGCAATGAGCCGCAGGTAGCACTCCAACATGATGGCTGACTCCGGCTCTGCTTCCTCCTGATCATCACTAGGCTTGCCCCCACGGTACGTCAGAGCTGGGGCTGGGCTGGTATGTGCCCGAATTCGAGCAGTGAAGAACTCGAGCTCCTTGACAACCTGGACCCAGGTGAGGGACTGGGACTTCCGTATCCGGCCGGTGTTTGAAGAGCTATTAATCTCATCGAGAAGGAAATCGTGGGCCGCCTCAGCGGACGCCTCGTTTCCAGAAATAGACCGAAGCATCTCGCAGAAAGCACTGACCAGTGGAGTCGACGCCCGATGGCTGGCCCATTGCATAAACCCAGCCAAGTTGCTTTCAGGGTCCGCCCAAAATGCTTCAGCTGCTTCTGGCCGGCCTTCGTATGCGCTCGATATGATGAGAAGAAACCGCTCCAGTTCTAGGCTTTGTTCGTGCATCTGGCTGAGCTGTCTCTGCTCGTCCTCCTCGATTCTCAGTTGCCGGATCACGTCAGGGAGGTTCGAAATGAAGGCGTCAACAAAATTCTCCAGCTGTTCCAGAACCCGGATTCGGAAGTGGTCGGCAAACGGAACAGAATCAGTAGGCAAAGGCGGACATTTTCGCTGAATCCACACTTGAACACCGCTCGGAGTCGGATCTTGCCAGTCTCTTATCTCAACGTCAGAAGACACGGCGAGAATGAAGTCCAAGGCTCCCTCTTTCAAGCACTCCGAGAACGTGTCCGACCGCTCCTTGTCCTCTGTGATCCGCAGTGAAGTACATTAGCAAACGAAGTAAACCTGCAAGACCAATGGGACTAATGAACATTACCTTTGTCCACATCGATATTATCAAGAGAAACATCAATGTCATCCATGTACCAACCACTGTACTCGGCTATCCACCAAGCACAGAGTGCAGCGCGCAATGATGGCATTTGCCACACTCCGTCATCTTCGCGGCGATTGACAATCTCATTCAACCTCCGGGCCTGAGCCAGGTTGGAAACGCCATCTGGTGATCCGAATATGCGAATGTAACAGGCTAGAGAGGGGAATAAATGAACTGTGACGAAGGTGAGCATTCATAATTCAAGCGTCTGGAAATGCATTGCCGACGATCAGCATATTCTGAAACCTACCTAGGAGGCTGTCGTAGCGATCTAGTCTTTGCAAGAGCTTCAACAGGTCTTCAAAGTCTCGAGCCTCTGCTTGTCGCTTCTCAACAGCACTAAGTAGCACTGTAGAAAGGCCTTCGTGCTGCTGTATTAGGCTCATCCGGGAAAAGTCAAACATTTCCTTGACCTCCGCGAGCTGATGTTCCTGAAGAACGGAGGCGGCAGTGGCGCGATCCGTCAATTTCTGGAGCCACGTGCGTATCTCCTGCATCGCAGACATACAACGAGGAACAATACGTTTCTCTGGCCCCGGCGCCGGCCGTCCCGGGAGAGCAGCTCCGTATATGTTCTCGGTCACATAGTCGCCAAAGATGGCCTGTACTGCCGGGTCCAAGTCTTGATCGTTGGCCAACAGGATGCACAAGCGCATGCAATCGAGCAGGAATTTGCGCTGCTGGTGAAACCGGATGAGTCCACACTCCAGCAACGGACGGCCAAGTGTGACCACGTCATCTTCTGAGTCGAGCAGTAGCTGAGCGGCTTCGATCTCGTCCAGGTCTAGTTCGTCTGCGAGCTGTAATATGCTTTCCTGAAATTCCTTGTTGACGGAGTATTCTTCGTCACCAACCGCGATTTTTCCTGTTGGGCGGCGAAATCAGCACACAGTCCCAGGCATTGGCAGGCAGTCGTGAGATAACAGCAAGATGCTGTGCTCTCCCGAGAGGGTTGCCTTCTCACCTGACTCCACGGCTCTCCGACTCTCCTGTTTTCGGGGTTTCTTGTCGATAAGGTTCTTAAAGCAGTCCGCATGGGCAGCAAGAAGCGGGTCGAGAAGCTGGAGATTATCAAACCGGTGCTCGGATACAGCTATCAGCTCCCTGTGGAAGGCTTGAAGTGCCTCGAGAGTACTGGCATCGGACATGACGGGCGACTTAATGCGTTCGTGTGCGCGCGACCATAGCCGATCTGCCGCCTCGAACACTATGATGGCGGGGGCGGTGTATAGCGATCTGCTTCCGCTATTTCGGGCTGCTTTGACGATCTGACGGGCGAGCGGGCTTGGTGGGGTTGGCTGTCGCGAAACATGCGTCTCGAGAGAAGTCGTTTTTTGAAGGGATCGCGTAGCTCTGCTTAGTGTCCCTGGCCAGTTTTTTATTGAGAGGCAGCTCAAAAAGCTCCTGGTGGAGAAGAAACTGGCTCCGGCACCAATCAACGGAACAGGAACAAAAGCGGTGAGCGCTTCTGCCACTAGCCTGTTTGTTTAAAAAGAAGGAGCCGCCGTCTCACGCGCCTGCCAGGCAACGGGAGAGGGCGCTGAAGGAGAGGCTTGTAAACATTTTGGGATAAGTTCAGTTTTCTGCTGTACGACGTCATGATTTAACGATGAACAGCGCTGCGTTTTGTCCATTATGTATGTTGTACCCTGTGTATCCGGGGTATGCGAAATCCTGCCCCTGATGCTTCGTTGTTCTTCTTCCGCGCCACTAATACAGCTGCAGAGCATCTTTGAAAGCAACGGGTGGAAGCCGTCCAAAATCTGATTGTGCCTTCCCCTAAAGCCCGGAATTTCACGAGAAATGAACAATTTATAGATCACAAACATCTTACCGAAGCAATTTCGCCTCCTTCAAAGACAAACGGCACGACTCATAGGTAGAGCCAGATGCCGCCAACGCGGGCGAGAACCGCTGTTGCAGGAGATGCCAGCGCAGAGAGTATCCGTGGTAAGCAATTGGGCACTCTGCGTGATTACATGACCTTGACCAACTTTCCTCATATGCTAAATCGGTGCTATAGCTTCTATTGCCGGTGGAAACTCGACTGAGCGGTCTAAAGCTCTGCATGGTAAGAGGCCATGGTATGCGCTTATTACTGTGTGACTAACACTGTTAGAATTGATATACTTCTTCACCAAGAAGTCACAAGGAGCTACACAGTGAGATTAGAAGCATACCATGACTAGTCTGTTACAGACCAGACACGGCTAACCAGGAGCAGGTTATCCCTCGATGCGAAGGCGTATCATAACCTGATAGAAGCCCTGTTTCAGTGTTCTGTCACAGAGAAAAAAGCGTATCTAAGTGGCAAGAGAACGACCAGAACCACCGCTGAGGCAAGGCTTACGGCAAGTGCAGAGGCATTACGGTTAGCCGTGAACTACGGTGCTTCCAGGCTGAAACGCAAGGTGGCGAGGGCGATCGTGGACCACATCACGGAAACACTCCCTGGACGAGGCCAAGAATATGTCGAACCTCTTCTTCAAGACTACACCAAGGCTCTGGTGGCGCTTCTTAGCCACCCTGCCAATGTCGAGCAGCTTGGTGCTTTTGATGGCGAAGGCTGGCTGGTGTGCGCCGACTTTTTTGCCGAGGCCGTAGACCGTTTTGCAGAAGTTCCGGACCGCGACATGTTGGCCTTCGGTACATTGTCTCGAGCGTCCCCAACACCAGGCACGTTACCAAACTCAAACTCCTCTGGAAGGTCGGGGTCTGTACCGAAACAGCGAACTTCCTCTCAGACATCCAGCAAAATCTTGGAGACGCTCATGCAAGGGCTTCTTTACCTGGTTTCGGCTCCGAATGCACCTCTCAAGCTGAGGGCATCCCAACTATCACATGCCGCTATCCAGGTGTTGCACCTGCAGTACCTGGGGATCGGCCATCTGCAGCAAGCAGCCTTTGCTTCTATCAGGTGCATCGTCCAAGGCGTGAGAGGAGATGACATCAGCTTGGTAGAAGGCATTGCGCGAGAAATCGTGCCACTGATTGGTCATTGGTGGCATCCTCGCTCATCGGCTAGCCAGAGCGAATCTGTCAACTCCATGCGGGAGGAGATATTGCGAACGCTTTTTGCGCTTCAGCTCCATATAAACGCTCTTGCCCTGCATTCTTCACATTCTGGGATTCTGGAGAATATCAAGGATGTCCTCGACTCATTATGGATGGAGTATTCAAAAAGAGATGACCGAACGAGATTGCAAGCATCAGACCTATCGTTTTCATTTATTCCGACCAGCTACTTCAGCGCGCATATCTTCGGCCTCTCTACCCATGATGCGATGTCTGAGCGTCGATGGGCAGCTATCGAGGTCATGGCCCTCCTCGAGTCAATATGCATGTCTAATGCAAAAAAACTCGACAGCCCCGGTGAAATAGACGGGGACGAGCACCCACGCAAGAGGAGACGTGTCGGCGAACGGCCAGACAGAATAAGAAGCAACTTGAGCTCTTCTGACCCAGGAATGAAGCTGACGGCACTTCAAATAATACCCTTCTTCCTGCACGCAGCAAGCCCCGTCTCGGTCGATGCCATTTCCGATATTGTTTCTCATCTTATCCAATCCATCAGTGACAAGCAGGTTCTTGTCAGCTCCTGGGCAATGATTGCCTGTGCAAGGTTTGGGCCAATCTCGTCTATCTGGTTGATTGTAGACACTAACATATCGCAGCTGCGCGGCCCAAATAAGTGCAAAGGACAGCTCTCTTGCTGAGACATGGATGCAGATTTGGCAGATCGCCGCTCGGTCCGTTAGCCTGCCTGGCACGAGCCGTGCTGCCTGTGCGCTACTTCATACTATTCTGGAAGCAGAGCTGATTCCGCACCACATGATTGGAGATGATGTCAACAACCTTGTTACCGTGGCCGAAGTCAGTGGCCCAGCGGTTCTTTGCGACTCCTCTCTCATATTGATGCTCCATCTGCTTCATCTTCGGAACACTATTCTACCAAGTGCCAGCGAAGTGACCTCAAATCAAATCATCCGCTGGGCATTTTCACGATGGAAACCAGGTAGGAACATGTGTTCTGCATAGCCCTATGTTGTCTGGTTAGCTAACGTTACGGTAGGCGAATCGAGTTTTGCCTCTTTGTACTCGGCCCATGCACCATCGCTTGATTTGGTGAATCTCTTCATGGCGTGCATAGGTGCTCAAGGACTAGTATTTCCATGTCCTGTGGAGCCATACGGAGGGCCTATAAGCCAATCCTGGAAAGACCAGGCCGAGGCAGACGAAATGATGCGGTATCTTCTTTTACTCCCTGAAAGAGACTCTTCGCAGGTGAAACGGATGGCATGTGCCCATTCCTCCAACAGCGACACGTCTTCCCGGTTCCGGGATTCTGCGAGCTCCAACTCTGCCAAAAAGACCGTTCTAGAGCTTCTACAGCCGATGGCTGATGAAATCGTGTCGATGACGGACTCGTGGTCACGACGGGGGAGCGATAATGCAGCTCAGATTTCGGCTCCACGAATGCAGAGTCTGGCGGCGTTCTGCATAATATGCACGATTCTCACGCCACAGCTTGATCCTGTAAATTCGAGCCTTGCGAGAGATCTGGAACCGAATTTGCTGAAGCTTATTGACGTCATTCTTGAAACACTTCACGAAGTGGGCCAAAACAAGGCACTCTTTGAGGTGTGGCTTTCAGAAGTCGCAGTTTATCTGCCCAGTATATCTGCGTCAGAAAGTGAGCGGTTCGGAAAGGAGCATCCAGTTTTGCTCAAACTATTCGCCAAACTGTCCCAAGCTCTTCGTGTTGAGAACACCAAACAGAGTTCTGTTCCAAATAGCGATTTGATGGAACTGGACGACGAGTTCGACACAGCAGTCAACCAAGGGGAGGTCACGCCGAAATCAGCGATCATACCGAGACAAACATTGTGTCTCGACATATTCGCAGCGTCCTTCTATCTCAATGTGACCCAAAGACTCGAGCTTCTGTGGCACTGTCACAAAGACGGGAACGACACGGGCGTGCTGCCAGAAGCCTTTATAAGCCAATTTGTGGAGCTGTCCAACGAGGATCTGCTACTGTGCCACAGCTTTGCAAAGGAGTTGTTTCGATCGGACCTCGTTGTGACTCCAGAAGATTCGCTCAGAGTGGTCGAAGTGGTCGGAGATGTCATCGGGCTGGGAGAATACTCATGCTGTGAGGCGGCACTCAGCATGTGCATTAACACAATGCAGAGCTTCATTTGCACATGGCTGGACGAGAAACTAGAAGTGTCAGCTAGGATCGGCGACCTCTATTCGTATCTGGTGCAGCAGTCACTGCCGAAAAACTCGCTGTCGGGCAACGCGCAGATCAATCTATCCCGCCTCTTGTACCGGCTGCTGGAAATCAACTCGTCTTATGGGGGGGACCTTGGCCTGGCGTCATGCCGCTCAACGCTGCTGTCGATTCTCCAGAATGGAACTATGGCGGTCAAGTACTTTGTGGGTATGAACCTCCCGAAAATATTTGGCTTGTACGTGCTGAAAGTGCACGACGACCTTTTTGTGGACATTCTAGAAATCCTGCCGTCCGACCCGGGCTGGCCTGAAGGCATTGCGTTTCGGCTCCTTGCGCTGGCAAAGCTGGCGTGCGCGTGGCCAACGCTACTTCGACGGTGCATCTACCACATCTTTGAGACACCAGGCAGGCTGAGGCAATGCGCCAAGTTTGCGAGCCGCTGCCTGGCACAAGTATCGAATTCACTGGCTCTGGCATCGTCCAGAGATCTGTTCCAGCTCTTTGCACCACAGCTGCTCTACACTTGGCTGGAACACGATCCCATCGACGAGATCCCGTACGAGATATTTTCATTCAGCAGTCTTGACGGGCTGGTCGACCAGGCGCAAACAGAGGCAACAGCGCTAATGATGATGCGCGGCCAGGACAAGGCTGCATCACATATTGCGCAGCGGCTGGGGCTGGAGCTACCGCATCTGGTGGAACAGAACTTTGCGGAGGTCATGGCCTACAGCGTTGCTCACGACATTGCGATGGTGACAGACAAGGAGAAGGCGAAGGCTGCAGGCGAGAGTCGGCTGCGCAAGCTGCTGGGAAAGGATCGGTTCCTCGATGCGGTCTACTACAATATGGCGGATATTGTTGGGATCCTGTTCAACCTCATCGATCAGGAAGATCCGATCGAGAAGTATTTCAGCAAGGACGAGTCGCTGAAGTATGCGGCGGACATCATGGCGGAAATCAAAGGGTTTGGATGCTCTATGGTAGTGCTGCCTCCCAACCAGCAACCGATGTTCAGGGGAAAGTTTCTGACGAGGGAGCTTGCGCACTTGTGCAGCCGGACAGAGTACGACCTCAGCACGCTGTGGACGCCAGCACTGGTGGTCTCTGTGGCAAGAAGGCTGATGAATACGATCCGGCCAGCTCTGGGGTCTCTCCACGCGTGTTCTGTGATCCGGAAGGTGCGGGTGCTGATATGTCTGGCTGGGGAACAAGCGACCAGCTCGTACCCGCTAGAGATGTTACTGCACGCGATCCGACCGTATCTACAGGACGCCGAGTGTGCGGACGATACGCTTGGGATGACGCGGTACCTGGTGGTCCGAGGAACAGGGCACCTCACGCAGTTTCCGTCGTTTTACGCAGGGTACTCGTTGTCGATGCTGGCATCCCTGCGGATGTTCCTGGAGTCGAGCCAGGCCAGCACGACACAGGAGAGCCAGTTCAAGGCGACGATGGGCAAGGCACAGCACTTCCACACGTGGTTCACAAAGCACCTGCTCGAGTACGACTCGCACGCGTTTAAGGACGATGCGCAGCGGACGGCATTCCGGTCGATCACACAGTCGGCGACGAAGATCCGAGCGTCGGGAAACGCAGAGAAGGGGACGCCGGAGAGCACGCTCCTTCTCGAGATCCTGAAGGACGGCGACCGACAGAACAGGCTTCTCAACGACTCGGCACGGGATCTGGTGCTGGGAATGCTCTGTGGCGACTTCCAGGTGCCGTCATCGGGCCGTTCGGACATTATAGAGACGGACCAGGACGCGCTGGACCACGGGGCGGAGGTGTGGAAGAGCTGTGGAGCACAGGCTCTGAGCGAGGGGTATCTGGTCTGGGCAGGACGAGTGGTGGGACGGTCGTTTGCAGCGTCGGGAACGGTGCCGGAAGAGCTGGTGCGGGAGCTGCACATATCGCAGGACCGGCGAGCGGCATCGGCAAACGGCAGCTCGGAGCAGGGTCTGCTGCACCTTCTGGAGACGCTGACGGTGAACCGCGAGTCGGTGACGGCAGGACTAGCAGAGTCGGGACTGCGGACGATCGTGTCACAGGCGACGAACAAGAGTGACAGCAGTCTGTTGTTGGCCTGTCAGGCGAGTCTGCCGGAGCCGTTGTTTGTGTCTTCGGCATGGGGCCTGTATCGAACACCGCCTTCAGACTTTGATCGGGCTGCACAGAGGAGACAGGCGAAGAAGGTGAAGCAGGCGAAGCAGGATGTGTTCGCGGCAGGCCACATCGAGGAGGAAGACTGGACGCAGAATCTGGCGGTACACCTGACGCGCAGCATCCCGGAAGACGTGGTGCTGGGGGTGCTTGCGCCGATCGTCGGCCTGGAGAAGGGGTTCGCGGAAAAGTGTCTGCCGTTCATCGTGCACCTGGTGCTGCTGTTTCAGGTGGACAAGCAGCAGACGCTGAAGCGACAGCTGTCGGAGGCAGCGACACAGTGGCTCGGCTGCACGGCGCGGTCGGGACGAGAGAACGTGAAGCTGCTGCTCAGCACGATGGTCTACCTGCGGACACAGCCGCTGCCAGGCGAGACGTCGATTGCAGACCGACGGCAGTGGCTGGCGATCGACCAGACGGTGGCAGCAGCGGCGGCCTCGCGCTGCGGCATGTTCAAGATCGCGCTGCTGTTTGCGGAGACGGGCTTGTCGGAGGCGTCGGAGAAGTCGCGCCGGAGCAACTCGGGGACGAGCACGGCGATGACGGAACACCGGGACCTGCTGCTGGGGATCTACGAGAACATCGACGACCCGGACGCATATTACGGGGTGCCACAGAGCCCGAGTCTGGCGAGCGTGCTGGCACGGCTAGAATACGAGAAGGACGGAGCGAAGGCACTGGCGTTTCGGGGAGCCCAGTACGACAGCCACCTGCGACGAGGCGACACGGGGGCGCTGGCAGACAGCCGGGCGCTGGTGCAAGCGCTGAGCAACAACGGACAGTCGGGACTGTCTCGGGCACTGCAGCAGGCACAGCAAGATGCAGGCGGCGGGACGACACAGACGTCGCAGGACAGCACGTTCACAACAGCACGACGGCTGGGGGTATGGAACCTGCCGGTGCCAGCAGCAAGCAGCAACGGGTCGGTGGCGATGTACCGGGCCTTCCAGCAGCTGCACCAGACGACATCGGCGGCCACAGCACAGCAGGCCGTGCAGACGGCGCTGGGCCAGACGATGCGACAGGTGGTGAGCCGCAGCGCAACGGTGGCGGCACTGCGGCGACAGCTGGGGGCACTAGCCGCACTGACCGAGCTGGACGACGTGCTGAGCGTGCGGGGATCAGGCGAGCTGTCGGCGGTGCTGGCCAAGTTCGAGAAGCACGGCGGATGGATGAAGAGCAAGCAGTACGATGATGTCAGCCAGCTGCTGTCGTACCGCGAGACGATGCTGAGCACGGTCAGCCAGGCCGACTACCTGCGGCGACAGATGCAGGTGACGGGAGCAGAGGCGCGGGTGGCCGAGGTCAAGGGGCTGCTGCTGTCGTCACGGATGTACCGGTTTCACCACGCGATGCAAGAGTCGCTCAACGTGACGACAGCACTGACAGATCTGATTGAGCCGAGCGCGGCTATGGGGCTGCGGGTGGAGGCAGCAGTCAAGATGGAGACGGCCAGCTCGCTGTGGGAGCAGGGCGAGATGATGGCGTCGATTGGGATCCTGCAGAGCGTGGAGGTGCAGCAGCAGACGGTGGAGGTGAGTCGGGCAGAGCTGCTGTCACAGATTGGACAGGCCGTCTCGGCAGCGCGGCTGGAGGGCGCAGACGCGATCCAGAAGCGATATCTGGAACCGGCACTGGCAGAGCTGCAGGGCGGCCGGACGGGCGCCGAGGCCGGACGGGTGTTCCACCAGTTTGCAACGTTCTGCGACGAGCAGCTGCAGAATGCCGACGGACGGGAAGATTTGGCGCGGCTGCAACACCTGCGTCAAGGAAAGCGCAGCGAGGTCGAGCAGCTGCAGGCACTGGTGGCAGGGGCACGGGACTCGGCGACACGCCAGCGATACAACAGCCACCTGGGCAAGGCACGACAGTGGCTGGCGCTGGACGAACAGGAGCTGCAGCGAGTGGAGCGAACGCGGGAGGAGTTTGTGCGGCTCAGCGTGGAGAACTACCTGCTGGGGCTGCAGGCGTCGGACGAGCACAACAACGACGCGCTGCGGTTCACGGCCCTGTGGCTGGAGCGAGCCGGCGAGACGGGGACGAACGAGGCAGTGCGCCGACAGCTGGAGGCCGTGCCGTCGCGCAAGTTTGCGCCGCTGATGAACCAGCTGACCTCACGGCTGCAGGAGGGAGGGGGAGCGTTCCAGAAGCTGCTCATCGAGCTGGTGTTCCGCATCTGCAGCGAGCACCCATACCACGGCATGTACCAGATCTGGTCGGGAGTGCGGACACGACCAAACTCCAAGGACGCCGTGGCCGTTCGACGACAGAAGGCGACGGAACGAGTGGCCCGCGAGCTGGCACGCAGACCCGCCGTGGCTGCGATCTGGCAGGCGATCGATAAGACGAGCAAGTGTTACCACCAGCTGGCGGTCGAGCGAGACGCGCGCTACAAGGCAGGCCAGCGGGTGGCACTACGCGAGTCAGCCGCCGGCAACACACTCCTACAGAGCCTTGCTCGCTATGCCATCCCACCGCCGACGATGACAGTGCCGCTGCGGGAAGACCGGATATATGACTCGAGTCACGTGCCCACGATTGTGCGGCTCGAGCCGACCATGTCGGTGGCACTGGGCGTGAGCGCGCCCAAGATCCTGACGGCCGTTGCCACGGACGGCCAGCGATACCGGCAGCTGGTCAAGGGCGGCAACGACGACCTGCGCCAGGACGCCATCATGGAGCAGGTCTTTGCAGCCGTGTCGGGGCTGCTGCAACGACACCGGGCGAGCCGGCAGCGACGCTTGGGCATCCGCACGTACAAGGTGCTGCCGCTGACAGCCGCCTCGGGCCTGATAGAGTTTGTGCCACACACCGTGCCGCTGCACGAGTACCTGATGCCGGCCCACGAGCGCTTGTATCCGCGTGACCTCCGAGGGCCGCAGTGTCGCAAGGAGATCTCGGCCGTGCAGACGCAGCCGACAAACGTGCGCGTGGCCGCGTATCGTCGGGTGACCAGCCACTTCCACCCGGTCATGCGCTACTTCTTTCTCGAGACCTTTCCCGACCCCGACGACTGGTTCGTGCGCCGGCTGGCCTACACACGGGCGACGGCGGCAGTGTCGATGCTGGGTCACGTGCTCGGCCTGGGCGACCGCCACGGCCACAACATTCTGCTGGACGCGCGCACCGGCGAGGTCGTGCACATTGATCTGGGCGTCGCCTTTGAGATGGGCCGCGTGCTGCCGGTGCCGGAGCTGGTGCCGTTCCGGCTCACGCGCGACATTGTCGACGGCATGGGCATCAGCGGGCCCGAGGGCGTCTTCCGCCGCTGCTGCGAGTTCACGCTCGACGCCATGCGCGCCGAGACGTACTCGATCATGACCGTGTTGGACGTGCTCCGCTACGACCCGCTGTACTCGTGGTCTATCTCGCCGGTGCGGCTGGCGAAGCTGCAGGAGGCCCGGGCCCGGGCCGACGACGGGGACGACGGAGAGGCGGACGCGGCGGGCGGCGGGGTGGCTGCCGCTGCTGCTGCTACGCCCACGACTACGGCTACGGCTACGGCTACGACCACCGCCATCACCCACCACAATGAGCCATCCGAGGCCGAACGCGCGCTCGAGGTCGTGCGCAAGAAGCTGTCCAAGACGCTCAGCGTGGCCGCCACGGTCAACGACCTGATCAACCAGGCGACCGACGAGCGAAACCTGGCGGTGCTCTACTCTGGTGAGTGAGACGGTTGACTTTAAGACTTGTGTGAGTGTGAGTACTAACAGATGCAGGATGGGCGGCATATGCTTAGTAATCTCTTTATAATCTCCTAATAATACATTTGGACACCCCGTACTCCGCGTATTGGATAAACGCATAATGGAGCGGGGTACTCCGGCTTTTAGCCTTAAAGGCCGACGCGTTGCCAAGCTTCCCTTCCCACTGCCACCGATTCCGATCCACCAGCCGTTTGTCTGTGCCTCCGTCCTGTCATCTCGACCTCTCCGGCGACTGCTATCCGACTGGCGAGAGCGGCAGCCGGACTTCACCTCGGTTGACGCACGACTCACAGCCTTGCCACCGCAGGTCGGGGTGAACGATCTTATCTACTGACTGCCTCTTTGTCTTTTCTCGATTCCGTCTTCTCTTCAACCGGCCCCTTCTTCATCCGGCTTCATCTTTGCCACCCCCCCTCCATGAATCCGTCCTCCGGACCCGCAGACGGTCGTCTTCCTGCATCCTCGTCGTTGAACTCGCTTCCATTGAGCGGCAGCAGCAGCAGTAGCAACTCCAGCGTCCGCCGTCGACAACGCGTCGACTCCAGCTCACATCCCCAGCCAGCAGCCCTGGCGCCGCCCGACGCCAAGCGCCACCGGCCGTCTGGAAGGGACATCTTCCCGACCATGACCGCCAAGATGCAGGGCAAGCAGCCCGACCTGATCGACCTGACGGACGCCCCGTCATCGCCGGCATCCGGGCCGATGCTCAACAGCTTCACGGCCAGCACCACTACCAAGTCTACCAACACAGACGCCAAGATGATGCCGCCAACGGCCGTCTCCGGCTTCCAGCCGCACGCGGGCGCCAAGAAGCTCGTGATCAAGAACCTGCGGGTGGCATCGAGCTCGCGGGCCCAGGAGATGGAGCTGTACTACCAGCGGACGTGGACGGAGATTGAGGAGGCCGTGACGGCCATCTTTGCGGGCCGGCCGCCTCGCCGGCCACTGGAGCGGCTCTACCGTGGCGTCGAGGACCTTTGTCTGCACGACCAGGCACAGCGGCTGTACATGACGCTCAAGGCACACTGCGAGGCGCACCTGAGCAAGGTGGTGCTGCCACAGCTGCGGGCCGACACGCGCGGCGTCTCCAACGTGGACGTGCTCGGGGCAGTGTACCGGCAGTGGCAGGTGTGGTGCGAAAAATCGACGCTGATCCGGTCGACGTTCAGCTACCTGGACCGGGCGTACGTGCTGAACGAGCGGTCGCTGCAGCCGATCAACGACATGCTGATCTACCGGTTCCGCCGCATGGCCTTTGACGGCAAGGCGACGGAGCCGCAGGTGACGCCGCCGGGACGCCAGGTGCTGGCCGGCATGTGCGACCTGGTGACGGAGGACCGGCTGGGCAACAGCCGGTTCGACGGGTCGCTGCTGCGCGAGGCTGTCACCATGATGCACGTGCTCAACGTGTATGGGCGGTACTTTGAGCCGGCGTTTCTGGGGGCAGCCGAGACGTACCTGCGCGAGTTTGCGGCCGAGCGAGAGACGACAGCGGGCGGCGACCTGACGCCGTACATCCTGGCGGCGGACGGGCTGCTGCGGCGCGAGGACCTGCGCTGCAACGCGTACAGCTTCGACAGCTCGACCAAGAAGGCGCTGCTGGACACGGCGCAACGGCTGCTGATTGTGGAGCGGGTACCGATGCTGGTGAACGAGGCCAGCGTGGGGCGACTGCTGGACGGCGGGCCGGGCGGCGGGACGGGCGACGCGACGAGCGTGAGCTCGGCCAAGGCGCTGTACGAGCTACTGCGACTGCCACGGCTGCAGAAGCAGCTGCGCCGGCCGTGGGAGTCGTACATTGAGGCGGCCGGCACGGCCATTGTGACGGACACGACGCGGGGCGACGACATGGTGGTGCGGCTGCTGGAGCTGCGGCGCGGGCTGGACGTTCTGGTGCGCGACGCCTTTGGCCGCGACGAGGACATGGCGCACAGCCTGCGGACGGCCTTTGGCCGGTTTGTCAACGGGCGGCCGGTGGCCGACGCCTGGCCTTCGGGGGCGTCCAAGGTGGGCGAGCTGGTGGCCAAGCACGTGGACCTGCTGCTGCGCGGCGGCCTCAAGGCGCTGCCACCGGCACTGCTGTCGACCGGACGCGACCGGGCGGCGGCCGAGCAGCAGCGCGGGCAGTCGAGCACGGGCGACGAAGATGCGGAGCTGGACCGGCAGCTGGACCTGGCGCTGGAGCTCTTCCGCTTCATCCAAGGCAAGGACGTGTTTGAGGCGTTTTACAAGAAGGACCTGGCGCGGCGGCTGCTGATGGGCCGCAGCGCCAGCCAGGACGCCGAGCGCAACATGCTCAGCAAGCTCAAGACGGAGTGCGGCTCGAGCCTGACGCACAACCTGGAGCAGATGTTCCGGGACCAGGAGCTGTCACGTGACGAGATGGCAGCGTACCAGCAGTGGCTCGACGGTCGGGGCGACAAGCGGCGGACGGAGGCAGACCGCCAGGCCGGGCGGCGCGAGATCCGGACCAGCGGCGGCGTCGACCTGCACGTCAGCGTGCTCTCGTCGGCGGCGTGGCCGACGTACGCCGAGGTACCGCTGCGGCTGCCGGCCGACGTGCTCGAGCAGGTCCAGCTCTTTGACGGCTACTACAAGGCCAAGCACACGGGCCGGCAGCTGACGTGGATGCACGCGCTGGGGCACTGCGTGGTACGGGCGCGGTTCGACCGGGGGGCCAAGGAGCTGCTGGTGAGCGCCTTTCAGGCGGTCGTGCTGCTCTTGTTTAATGGGCGAGAAGGTGGAAACGACGAAGTCGACACGAACAAGACTGGTACGACGACCTCCGACACGCCCGCCCTCCCCGACGTCGCTCTCTCCTACGACCAGATCGCGGCGGCCAGCGGGCTCGAGGGTGGCGACCTCGACCGCACGCTGCAGTCGCTGGCATGCGGCAAGGTGCGGGTGCTGACGAAACATCCGCGCGGCCGCGACGTGCGGCCGACCGACACGTTCTCGGTCAACCGCAGGTTCGCCGACGGCAAGTACCGGATCAAGATCAACCAGATCCAGCTGCGGGAGACGCGCGCCGAAAACGCGGCGACGTACGAGCGGGTGTCGGCAGACCGGCAGTTTGAGACGCAGGCGGCCATTGTGCGGATCATGAAGAGCCGCAAGAGCCTGCCGCACGCCCAGCTGGTGGCGGAGGTGATTGGACAGACAAAGAGCCGCGGGGCGCTGGACCCGGCGGAGATTAAACAGAACATTGAAAAGTGAGTAAGGTGGGAGGGGAGAGGGGGAGGGAGAGACGAAAGAGACGAGAGATGAGGAGAGAAGAGAGAGAGGAGGGAGGAAAAGCGGAGAGACGAGACGAGACGAAACGGGGGAAGAGAGGAGAGAAGAGAAAAAACACAAGACACGAAAGCTAACATGACAGACTCATCGAAAAAGACTACCTCGACCGCGAGGGCGGCAACTACGTATATCTCGCATGAGGACATGGAAGACCGTTCGCATACAATCATATTCAGCAAAGCATCTTTATAACGGGGCGTAGGTACAGGGAGCCAGAGATAAGCTCACCGCCCGACAAGATAGTGCGATAAGAAGAAAAAAGTAAAAAAAAAAAGAAGAGACAAAAAGTGTGAAGCGGAGGGTGAAAAAAACTGGTGGTTGCAACCGAGCATTGATAGACTTGCGACACCAGCAGCCTCGTCGTCACCACACACAGCCGCAGCCACCGGTCGTCTGCCCTGTCCGCGCCCACGGTCCATTGTGCCCAACGCCGTCCTTGTTTCTCTCTCCTTGTTACTATTTCGGTTCCCCTCCCCCATCCGCCACCATGCCCAAGTCCAAGCGCGAAAAGCTCCTCCACCTGACGCAGGTGGCCAAGAAGACCCGCGAGCACAAGGACCGGCTGTTCTCCAGCATCCGCGACGCCGTGCCCGAGTACGAGCACTGCTTTGTGGTGCATGTCGAGAACATGCGGAACCAGCATCTGCACGAGCTGCGCCAAGAGCTTTCCGACAGCCGGTAAGTTATTTTTCTTCTCTTTGCTCGCTTCGCTCGATTCTTTTTTTGTTCCTCGCTTCGCTCGATTGTTTTCGTTCTCGCTTCCTTTCGTCGCTTCCTCTCTCTTCGCCCGTTCTCACAAGCGCCGCAGCCTCTTCCTTGGCAAGACCAAGCTCATGGCCCGCGCTCTGGGCACGTCGCCCGGCGAGGCCCTCCTGCCCGGCATCGACCGCCTGGCCGAGCGGTACATCCACGGCACCGTCGGCTTGCTTCTGACCAGCCGCCAGCCCGACGACGTGCGCGCCTACCTCGACGCCATCAGCCCCGTCGACTTTGCCCGCGCCGGCACCGTTGCCGTCCGCGACGTCATCATCCCCCACGGCCAGCTCTACAGCACCGGCGGCCTCGTGCCGGCCGCCGACGACGTCCCCGTCGCCACCGCCCTCGAGCCCGAGCTGCGCCGCCTCGGCGTGCCCACCAGCATCAAGGCCGGCAAGGTCGTCCTTGAGGCCCCCGACAACGCCAACACCGACACCGACTCGGACGAGGTCGCCGGCTACGCCATCTGCCGCGCCGGCCAGGTCCTCGACAGCCGCCAGTCCCGCCTCCTACGCCTCTTTGGCATCTGCCTCAGCGAGTTCCGCGTCGGCGCCCTCGCCTACTGGTCCGCCGCCGACGGCTCCGTCACCGAGCTCGCCCCCCCCCTGCCGCCCGCCACGCCCGCCGGCACCCGCAAGAAGCCCGCCGCCGCCGACGTCGACGACGTCGTCCTCGACGACGACGACAACTGATCGCGCCCCCGCTGGCATGAAGACGTACAATGGGTAACAGAAAATCAATCGCACCAGGCGAATGGGCTACACATGTTCTGCAGGCGTTTCGGATCTCGTCCACCGGTTTTTTCGGCTTTTTTAGTTTTGGTTCTCCCCCGTGTTTCGTGTCTTATCATAGAATCGGAATCAGAAGATGTATACTCGGCCTCTGTGCCACGTGACTGCCATATAACTCGTCCGACAAACGCTTTTCTTTCCCCTATGGATACAAGACTATGAACGTGAGATTGGCACAACGGCGAGCCCACCAGGCCAGACCACGTCTCACGTCAAGCAGCAACAACGCCGGCCGGCTCCTTACCTCTTGTCTGGCCTGGCTTCGACGTGGACGGAAGGATGGTGAACCTAGTAAGGACAAGACCGAAGATAAACGCGGCAGAAACTATTACAAGAAAGCAACAAAATGAAACAATGATACACTTCTACCGCAAACCCTGTCATACCCACACTCTACCCGTGGTATGTCTGTCGTTCTCCTTTCGGGCTGGCGGCGCGAATGCCTTCCTCCATGCGTCCTTCGTACATGGCAGCGAGCACATCTCCGTGCTCCAATTTTTTTTCGTAGATGTGAGTTTAAATTAAGCTGCACCGTGTGGTCTGGTACCGTATATGTTACCTGTCCCGTCGAGAGAGGCGTCTCTCTGGTGCTCGCTGTGGTGATATGGAAAGGCGGAACAGACGGCTGAGAGAGTTCCTGGGCTGGCTTCTGGAGAAAACAGAACGGCTGTGAGGGTTTTCTTGCATTCATTCTTGCCTATCATGGCAGTCCAGGCCGCCTTCCTGTCTTCTTTACCTTGCAAAGGAACAGGATCTTGGCCGACGACGGAAGAATGCCCTAGTACTACCGTTCTTTGGCCTTACCCTCTGGAAGAAAGCGAAAGAGGGAGAGAAATCAGACGGCCAAGGAAGCCGGCCAGAGAAGCAGTACAGCAGATACCTCGACAGATGCATGCTGGCTGTGGCTGCCTAGTCAGCCGGACACCCCTACTGGTATCGTCGCAGCTTTCTGGTCTCGTCGTGGACGGGCCCGTCGAAGCCGCGCTTGCGCGAGTCGTCATCGCGCGGCCGGTCAAAGTCGCGGCTGTTGTGGTCACGATACCCACCATTCTCTCGCGGCCGGATCGGCTCCATGTTGCTGCCCGTCCGCCGATTGTCGTTCCGGTCGCCGCCCCGGTCACCACCCCGGTCGCCCCGATCGCCGCCCCGATCACGACGTCGGTCGTGGTCTCGGTCTCGCGTCCGGTCCCTGTCGCGGTCGCGGTCGTTGTCGCGGAAGCCGCCGCCGGCAAACTTGTCCTCATATGGGCGGCCCCCGTCACGTGACTCGTGGCCACCATTGAAATCTCTCCGATCGCCACGATCACCACGATCACCACGATCGCCACGGTCGCCACGGTCGCCGCCACGGTCGCTTCGTCCATAGCCCGGTCCGCCCGGTGCGTTCGGCGGCGGTCCGCCAAACCCGTTGACATCACCGCCACGCGGACCGCCAGGAAAGCCACGGTCAAAGCTTCGGCCGCCTCGAGGTCCTCCTCCATTGCGGTCGCGACCGCCTCCGAAACCGCCACCCCGGAAGCCGCCGCCCCGGAAGCCGTCGCCGCCTGCACGGAAGCCAGGACCTACGCCTCCGCCAAACCCGCCTCCGCCGCGGCCCATCGGCTGCGAGGGCGTGGCCTTGGTGTATCCCCGGCCACCCAATCCACCACCCAGACGCTGCGGCTTCCAGCCCTTCACCGTCCGACCGCGCTCCACGTCCACCTTGATACGCCGGTCCTTTATGCGAATGCCATCACAAGCATCGTGGGCAGCTGTTGTTTGCGCGCAGAAAGATGCGCTTCGTCAGTACTGCCTTACCATTGCAAGGACATACCTGTCCAGAGGGAAGGGGAAGGGGGGCTGCAAGTAGGATAGGACGGGGAGGAAGACTATGGTAAGTCGTGGAGTAGATGAAGGGAGGCCGGCGGGACATGCCACGGCACCAGTCTGGTCTTTGGTTTACCTCTCATATCTTTTTCGCGCTCAAAAACAACAAAGGCGTATCCTCGATGTGGTTTCCGCTTTTTGTTCCCCTTTTCGTCTGCGTGTGTGTCCTTGATGATCCGGATCTGGGCTCTGTCAGTCATGGCCATCACACGACCGCAGCGCAAGGAAAAGAGCTCAACGTACGCGCTCAATGGGACCGTAACGAGCAAACTCGCGCTCGAGATCCTGCTCGGTGGCCTCGTAGCTCAACCTCGCCACGATCAACGTCTTGAAAGGGTCGCCGCGAATGTTCGGGTCGTCAACCGGTTTGTCTAGCACACGCAAGTCAGCATCAGCACGTGTAGATGGGCCAGGGACAACATAGACGATGGGAGATGGCCAGGGCAGATGCAGGGCAGCACGCAGACTAACAGTTTCTCGGGCCCTCTGTGAGCTTCTTTTCTTCCGCGGCCTTGTGTTCTTCGGCCTTCCGCTCGCGCCGCTGCAGCCAACTCTCGGTCGGCCTGAATCCATCGTTGTCCTTGAACTCCTTCAGTGCCGGCAGGAACTGGGCCACGCCCGACACCGGGATGGTCTGTCGTTCACCAGGCGCGTGGTCGACCGGCTGCACCCATCGGAGAGGTGGCCGTGGCGCAAACAGCGCGAGAAGCTGGGGCGGGAGCTTGTCTGTCATCGTGGGGGCAGTCTCAACGCGATTTGGATCAGAATCTCATCTGCTCTCCGGCACGGGAGAGGAGCAGGGCTTTGATGAGTATCCCGCAGAAAAATGCCCATTCGTGACAGGAGACGAGTTGGCTCCAAAAAGAAGCACAAAGACCCACAATTCGTCTAGCGCGTAAGCGACATCTCAAATTCGGACTGTGATATAATCCGCCCCTTTTCCCTTAGGAGTGGCTAAGTAATCACTGCCTTTCGGCGATAACAGAAAAGCTAAGTATCTTACAAGCGGTCGGCCCTTACGACGTACAAGGAATCACTAATACGTTATGTACAGCAGTATGTCATCACTTTGGCGTCGTACTCGTACATCTTTCAAAAGAATCTCAAGATGGTTCTAGCCGCTCAACAATAGCTAAAGCCCAAATATACCCCGTACGTGGGCGGAATAATACACAAAGCGCGCAAAACGAAATAAGCATAGGGCGCAGAATAGTGCGGTGAAAGTTATATGCCTGGAGCCTAGGCGATTAAAGTGATATTGGCCGGTTATGGTAGGTGGCCCACCCAACATATCTTTAGTTATCGCTGAAAAGCAGTGCGACTAGCAAAAAAAAGCAGTGCGACTAGCAACTCTCTTTTCTTTGCCATTTATTACGGAATTATTTTTTTCCCTCTAACGAGGCTGTTCATTGTGAAATTCCCCTCACAAGCGTTTCAGATCGCCGATTTTATTCAAACTTCTTCGTCAAACCATACCTCTGACTACTGCCCGGTGCACCAGTCAGATAAAACACAAGTCAGAAAAGCTCTAAAACCCGGCTCGTATTGACGCCTGTCCTGTATTTTCCGAAGCTACCCAACTTTCGTCGATTCGCTGGTTCCAGGATTCCTCGCTCGCGCTTTCTGTTCCTGTACTGGGTATAGGATCAGACCGACGACTTCCCTAACTGTACGCCCAGGTTTCGATAATCTACAGGACTTGATTCCAGCTCTTCTTGCGGCAACGTCCTGTTGGGTTCTGATCGATCGGATTCGAGTCTCCATCTCCCCGCAGACTACCTCACCTCACTTCCTACCGGCGCATAACCAGACAAGATGGCTACCCAAGTCGATCTCACCACCATTCCGATCTCTCCTGATGGCGGCAACGATTCGTCGTCGGCTACAGCGGACTCCAAGGCAGAAGACATCACCGTCTTCCACGACAAGGAAAACTTCAACGTGAAGCACCGGCTCATGCACACCTGGACCCTCTGGTTCACCAAGCCAGCCAGCGGCAAGGTAACCAGGACCTACACAAGCAGCGATACAGGGAGTATGCGGCAGCTGACATTGTGGTTAGGGCGATAACTGGAATGACCTGCTGAAGGAAGTCATAACCTTCAACTCCGTCGAAGAGTTCTGGGGCATTTATGTAGGCATTTCTTGCCCTCTGCACGACATATGGCGCTCTGGCTAACCGAGTAGAACAATATTGCTCCCGTCTCGGAGCTCGCTCTCAAGTCCGACTACCACCTGTTCAAGGCAGGCGTCCGGCCTGAGTGGGAAGATGCCCAGAATAAGCACGGTGGCAAGTGGTCCTACTCATTCCGCGACAAGCGTAATGTCGACATCGACGAGATGTGGCTGCACACCATGCTGGGCGCCATTGGTGAGACGCTCGAGGAGGAGGAAGACGACGAGGTCATGGGCGTGGTCGTCAACGTCCGGAAGGCCTTCTTCCGTATTGGCGTCTGGACCCGTACCATTGGCAAGTCGATTCCTGGCCGTGGTGATGGCGATACTTCCGGCGGCAAGGGCCGGAGCCCCGAGAAGGCTCGCGAGATCCTGATGGCCATCGGCCGGCGGTTCAAGGAGGTGCTCAAGCTGCCGGAGAACGAGCAACTCGAGTTTTCTGGCCATCTGGACGCGCAGCACAGTGGTAGCACACGAGCCAAAGCAAAGATGACGGTGTAAGGAGAATGGTAATGAGCATGGACGCGGAAAAGAATGGAAGTTATCCAAAAATGGGACGAAAGCAGAGTGCGAGCGAACGAGAAGGGAAGATTCCCAAACTAGCCGAGCTTGGTCTGCTATTCACATCTCATTTGTGCCGGACCGCTTATTTCGGAGCATGTTATACCCACGATTCTTATTCCCCTGCTACTTTGAACCACGCCTCCTTTTTGATATTCAGTTATGCCGTGGAAATGGGCTGGATGACGAACGACGGAGGAATCTGGCAAAATGGACGAGATAGGACGACCTATCGTAAAGCTAAGATACAAAGATTACGAGTACCTGCATTACGATTGTTGACCAATGTATTGGATGCCACACTGTACAAGTGACAGGATTAGTAGCTATCACCTGTATTCGAGTACTCCGTACTCCGTAGAGTACCAGTAACAAGTGCTAATACGTTGCTTAGCATTTGTGACGACACGGGAAGTCCCACATAGGCAGAACAGGTCTACAATCCGACTTACACTTCACGTCCTACGTATAGCCTTCACATCGACAACACACGGGAAATGTACCTATACTGAGATTAGCAACGATCTATTTCAACATAAAGCCCAACACCACAGAAGAGGTTCAAACGGTACTATGCCTATTTGTATTGTTCGTAGCCAGACACTAGATAGTATCCTTGAATTCACATATTATTCGTTTTCAAGTTGGCTGAACATGCTCATTGCCCCTTGGGTGACGGCACCACTGTCGGTCCAGCTTCGTCACCGCTAAAGTCATCTTGAAACACCTGGGCCACAAGCTGCTTCTTGTTGATCTTGCCCATGGCGTTGCGTGGGATCTGCTCAACCAGCCGAAGTAGCTGTGGGATCTTGTAGTTGACCAGCCGGCCTTTTAGTGCGCGCCGCATGTCCATCGCCGTCCATGGCTTCTCGCCCTCGCTCATCACGAGAACCGCGCCGACTTTCTGGCCCCATTTGCCCGACGGCACCGCGACCACGGCCGCTTCGGCCACAGCCGGGATCGACAGCAACTCCCGCTCCACCTCCAGGGCGGACACCTTCTCGCCTCCGGACTTGATGATATCGGCGCTGCGCCGCCCCAGGATAAAGTACAGGTCGCCGCGGCCGGTCCAGTCTTGCGAGGGTCGCGTGTCGCGCGCGGCTCCGGTGTCGTCCACCGGCCGTCTCACAGCCACGTCACCGGTCTTGAACCAGGCCTTGCCACCGGGTTCCGCCGCTGCCGCGAACTCGCTACTCGTCGCACTGGGGTTGCGCCAGTACTCGGAGAATATGGTAGGCCCCCGCAGCTGGATCTCGCCGGCACGCTCGCGGCCGGTCTCCAGGTCTACCTCTTGCCCCGGCTCGATCACCTTGCCGGTATCGACGTCGACCAGCCGCGCCTCCACAGAGGGCAGCGGCCATCCGACGCTGCCGTCGACGCGATCCGCATTCTCGAGGCCGCACGACAGCGCCATGCCGACCTCGGTCATGCCAAACCGCTCGAGTAGCACGTTTCCGTGCGAGAGGTCCTCCCAGGCCTTCTTGATCGGCGACGGCAGCGCAGCCGACCCCGAGATGCTGAGGCGCAGGTGCTCGGGCGAGATGGCCTTGCGCGTGGCCGCCTGCATCTCCGGGGACAGGGCCTTGTGCGTGGCCAGCAGTCGGCTGTACACGGTCGGAACGACGGTGAAGAACGTTATCGGATCCGGCGCAGAGCCCGCTGCTTCGTCTTGCCGGGGCAGAAATGGCGCCGCAAACCGGTTCCACACAGCATCGGCGTTGAAGGGGAAGAGAAACTCAATGGAGCCGCCGGTGAAGAGGGGCGTGTACAGCGCATTGATGGTGCCGTGGATGTGGTGCAGGGGAAGGACGTGGAGAAAGTGGTCGGATGAGCTGTACTCCCATGCCTTTGTCAGGGAGCTCGCTTGTGCCGTCATGACACGTTCAGGAATCAACACGCCTTTCTGTCACCATGTCAGGTCGATCCTCTGCGAAGCACAGGGCTGCCGCTTACCGGTCGGTTCGTAGTTCCTGACGTGTACAACATGATGCCAGCATGTCCAGCGTCTGGCTCTGCCTCCAGCTCGACCGCTTCGTGAGACGAACCGCCGACGTGCTTTGTGAGCTCCACATGGGTCGGCTTGGACACCAGGTCGACGGCCAGGAGGTCTTTGATTTTGTGCTGGAACTTGGCGGACGAGAGCACCAGCGCTGCCTCGCTGTGATCGACAATGTACTGGAGCTCGGGAACCGGGAAAGCAGGGGAGAGAGGCACGGCTATCGATCGGGCGGCTAAGATGGCCAGTAGAGTGACTGAGAAGCAGGTCAGTCAGGGTGGTGGATGCAAGTCGAGCACGTGCTAATTGTCTTTCTTACCGATGTAATCGTAGCTGTTCTCGACCATGAAGGCAATGCGCTCCCCGTTGAGGTCGGTCTTTCCCGAGGCTTCGACCAGGCGGTTTCGCGTCTTCTGAACGTCACCCAAGAGCTCGCCATACTGGAAGCGACGTCCGGAAAGAGAGTGGACGACGGTCGTGGATGTCGGCTCCTGTTGAGCAATGGCCTCGAAGATCGGTAGACGAGGTAGCGTAGATGCCATGGCCGAAAGTATGCGGGAGAAAGCAGCACGTGGTGGCGGTCGAGCAGAGAAGAGACGTGTGAGAGGAGACGTGCGCAAAGGAAGGAGGGAGAAGGAGGGGCCGAGCGGTCCAACTAGAACACGCTGCATGCCACTATTAATACAGGGGGGGGGACCCCAGAAAGATGGATAGCAAATGTGAAGGAAGAGACAATAGTACAGAAAATACAGGGGGTGGGCGAAGGCCGACGGGGTTGTCCGGCAATTCGAGAGGTGGTGTCGATCGGGAAAGAAAAGTATTGTTTTCGGCGAAGGCGAATAGCTTATTTTGGGACGAGGGCCGTGAACGGCGTATAAGCTCTTCCGGGACGGCGGGATCTTCAGACTAAGGACGCAGACACAGGATTACGTGTTTTGGTAGGAAAGAAACAATACCATGCTGACAGATGTCGAATAGAGTTCTGAAGACTATGTAGAATCGACACAGCTTCCGCTTCGGACCTGGGCAACTAAGCTGTAGTGTGGATAAGCGAATAACAGATGCGTCATTCTGTTATGCACTAAACCATACCGTCTCAGTTAAAGAGGCCATCTTGGTTGCAACGAGTATCAGTCGAGCACACGCACAGCCATGACAATGGAATCATTTGCCGTTCAGAAGGAGGCTGGAAAGCACCGAAACTCGGCTGTATCACGCAATGTTTGATTGTGGACAAGGCTGACACATGTCGGCTATTGTCCGTTGCTGCAAAGCCAGCGGCCGTTGTGGCCCCACTGTGGAAGGCTAGAAGTCTTCGCCTGACGGTTGTCCAACCACGGCGCAGTCTTTCATCATCAGCCTCACCATCTCAGCACGCTCTCTGCGATCCATCCGTCGCCACCTCGCCCTCTCCTTACGGATGTTCCTACGCACCGTCCTCGGCTCCGGCCCTCTGGCTACTCTCTCGGCCCGCGCCCCGATTCGCTGTCTCGCCACAATGGCCACCAGCACTACTCCGGTGGAAGACCTGATCCGCGAGAGGGTGAGCTCTTCTCCCTATTCTGCCGTTCCATAGCCCCCCCTCCGTCTAACCTCGGCTCCGTAGCTCGCTCCCCTCAAGCCCAGCCGGCTGGACATTTTTAACGACTCCCACCTCCACTCCCACCATGCTGCCATGGCCGGCCGCGTGCAGTCTGGCGAGACCCATTTCCGCATCGTCATCACGGCCGAGGCTTTTCGTGCCCAGCGCCAGCCGGCTCGCCATCGCATGATCTACGGCCTTCTGCAGGACGAGATGCAGCGTGACGGCGGGATTCATGCACTGCAGCTGCGCACGATGACCCCCGAGGAGGACGCCAAGCGCGAAGAGCAAAAAAAGAGTACCGGAGACGCAGTCGGCTGTGGGCGAGAGGAACACTGAGCCAAACTGCATCATTGTCCGTCTGTAAGTTGGGGCATGTAAGATACCGAGTACACATCGTACAGAAACGAATGCATGAACTTTAGAAACCACAAGCAACGGCTTCTGTAGATGATTGGGTATCTGATATATCACTACATTTTTATTCGACTCTGCAATTTCAGCCACAACCCCTGCTCATCCTAGGCTGTTCTCTGCCCAGAGCCGTTCTTTGCCCTGGCTTTTAATTTCAAATACTCGCCAAACCGTCTGGCCTTATCGGCATCCGAAATAGGCAAGGCCTGCATCGACTGTCTTTGCTTCTTCGGCAATGGCGCTGCCATTTTCAGTTCCGAAGTCGATCGTCTAGTGCTTGCTTCTGCTGTCTGTATGTTCGATCTGGCAACTGTAGCCAGGCGATGTTCAGTACGGACAGGTTGGGGCTGGATGGATGGCTCCACAGCTTTGGCTGTCGGAAGCCTGTGTGGTAGCAGCTCAAACGAGTCGTCTTCTGAGTCTTGTTCGCGCTGTTTTTGCTCCCCATTTCTTTGATTTAATAAAGCATTGTTGGATAGCACGCCCGATGTATGCCGTTTTTTTGCTTGTGCCTCGTCCCCCTGATCATCTCTCTCTCGACTCCGTTTCCCACTGGTCGTCTTGTCGACCAGCGCCTGCTGTACAGGTTCTACCACGGATTCTCTAGCCGGCCTCCGTATTGCACTCTCCAAGACAATCTCGGACTTTTTTCGTATGCGTCGTTCTGTCGGGAGGCGCGGTGGTGAAACATCGGCCAGCGAGCGCATAGCCTGTGACTGCAGCATGTAGCTGACCCTGTCCATTCCGGGCGGTATGGCGGCTGTTGGAGCCAGCGAGCTTGGCAGTGCCAATGGACTCAGACCAGACGAGCTGTTTTGGCTATGGCGATTCGGTTCACTCTGTTGCTGGCTTTGGCCCAGATCTAGACTTTGGTCTTTGCCAGTATCGTCACTGAGGACACTGGGTCCGAATAAAGACGCGTGCAGCTGCGGACTGCTGAGCTGGCCGTGTGGCCACTGGCTTTCACTGGCGCTCTCTGAATCTGCCAGAGGAGCCAAAGTGATTGAGGGAAAACTCAGTTCTTGCCTGGCTACGCGCTCCATCAGGTCGTTGGGCACCACTTGCGCATGAGCAGAGACATCCGCGCGTTCCGGTCCCAGTCCAGAGATTGCTTCCCGTCTGACATTGTCCGAGTCGTGGCTGATGTGGACGATTTGCCGTATCCCGTCTACCTTCTTCGGGTAGGCCGCCAAAATGGATGCAACGTTTTCAGTGGTGACGACCTTTTTGCTATATTGAAGTGTATCGACGTTGCGGTTGTACCATTCCAGAAGATTCATGGTTTTGCCAGACTTCACCGCGTGGACATACCCTATAAAGTCCACATATGCGCGGATGACATCGTCGTATAAAAAACTGGCGAGCGAGCCTGTATTTGCAAACCCTTGGATACAGTAGCATGCCCTGAGAAAGTCCTCTAGGTCTCCCATGAAATCCGGATAAGCCGATTTGAAAGTCTCGTACGGAAGTTTCCAAGTATATATTGGTTCTGAAACGTGTTGTTTCGAAGCCGCAACAGCTCCGAAGGCCCTTGAAAAGTCGTGACTTTGGTTGTTGGGGTGGGCTGTTGCCATGTCGTCGAAGCGTTCCATTAAGTTAGCAGGAGCTGACTTGCGATGCTGAGTGCGGCGGGCCACGTATGTCTTTGTACCACTTCGTTGCGCAAGTATTTGACCTAATGCTACATCGGGAGCACAATCCCTCGAAGGCTCTGAGGGGCGTATACCTGTGCTTCGACGACACTTCAGGACCGAGCCGAAGTTGGAACTATCAGGTCCTACCGAAACAGTCGCCTCCATGTGGCCGCCAAGTTCTGGTATTATAGGTTCTTTCATGAGACGCCGCCTCCGTTCAGGCTGGAGGTTTTGCGGGGCTTCTTGTCTGTGCTCAGGTAATTCTTCGTGGCGAGCAGTGTTCCTGTATATACTAAAGCCATGGCTGGTTGATGGCGAGCTCGGACTGGTCACACCATGAGACTCTTGTTGCTGTGGGGTTTTCGATGGCAGCGGTGATTTTGTTTGGCCTCCTTCTATCGGCTGGCTTCGACTGTGCTGTTGGCTTGGTTGCTCCTCTGATGCTCGCGAGTGCGAAAGCCTTCCACCAAGAGCATCAGGAACCTCCACGTCCAACTCTTCAGGCGGACTGCTGCTTCGTATACGGTCGCGGGCCGAGTTCTCTGAAGGTGCTAAAACGTGCCCTCTTGTAAGCGATTCTGGCTGTCGAGCATGCTTGGCAGATATTTGTGTGTCCTGATCCTCCACGTCACTGCTATTTGCTTGACTATGCCAGCTGGGAGAGCGAGGCTGTCGAACGGAACTTGTCTCCTTCAACGGCTGAGGGGCTTCCATCTGAGAAGATGCAGGGACTCGTTTCTCTAGCAGTCCCGTTGTTGGTGCCTCTATACTAGGAAGTGGGACATCCGGCCGTCGAGGAGATGGATCATGAGCGTGAGGAATGTCTATCTGCGAGATCTTTGTCTTGGGCGGTCGTGTCTCCGATACAGCTGGTTGATGTCGTTTTGCGGACGGGGTTTCAGATGCCTTGCGTAGAGCTGGTGCAGGCGATCTTGTGATCATTCCCGTGGGCGTCTTGTCTTTTGAAGCGGACGTAGCAGATGGAGAACTGGTCGTAGCAGGGGGGGCTTTTTGTGATATCTCTGAAGCTGCAGTGGCCGACTGAAGGGCACAACTTCGCACCTCTTCCAAAACACTAGGCGGGACTAAAGAGGCGCCGAGTCCATTTTCTCGAATGCTTCCAATCCAACAGCAGTCTTGATCTAGCAGCTGTTTCTGGTTTGGAGGGATACGAGATACCCTCCTCTTGAGTTGGCCGTTTTTTTTTATTGGCGGGGATGCTGTCAAAGAAGATGGGCTGGCAGCCGTGCTGCCATTAATCAGAGTTTGGTTCATCTTGGGTCGCGATGTTGGAAATGAGCTGCTTGTGCAATATGCGACATTGAGCTTTCGGCGGTTTTTACGGCCTTTGATGCCTGAAAAAAAGTACACATATCAGACGGGTACGAGTGTTGTCCTGCACCCGTCCATGCGAGTAGACCTAAAGTAAGCCTGACGAGTTGTGTGATGCGAAGGTGATGTAAAGAAGCACGTTCTCATGAACGCGATAGTCATCGGAAATAACAAAGTACCAATAGACGCCAATCCACGTGACCCAAACTACATAGAATGAAAAGCGGGCCCATAATTTAGAGCACTGGAGCAGCTAGAACCACGCGCCACCCCGCATCATTTGCTTGAACGTGACCAAAAGCAGCATCAGGCATGCCGATGATTGAAAGTCACTGTGCACGTTTCGCCACGACGTCAAATCCTACTCGGAAACTCGTTGCACGATAAGAAATACGATGTCTTGAAATCCCCAAGGCCCTGGTGTCGGGCATACCTCATTGATCTACACTTTCTTTCTTGCAGCTCGTTTAGGTCCAGTCAACACCTACAGAAATCTGGCACGAATCGGTTCACTTCTTCGACATACATATAGACAACCGGCTGGGCATCTCTATCGGTCTTGTAGGGCACAGCTCGAGATATGCTCACTCACGTTTCGGCAACTGTGCGGGCTGTGTCAACTCCTGTGCCTTAACCTAATTCAATTGTGACGAGCTTGGTGACGAACGTGCTCGTACCGCTTTACAGCCCCTCGACATGTCGTCCTCGAAAATGCCTCCGCAGTCGCCTGCCTCCCTATCTTCTCATTTTGAAAAATTTTCCCGCCGAGGCTCTATCGCTAGCCAGTCCACAACTTCGCAGGCCGACAAGGAACAGCTAGCTCAAGCTCTCGACAAGATCCATAACTCTGCAAGCCAATCCGATATCTTGACAACCTTCAACGACTTCGGGCCGCCTCCTACGGCTGCAGCTCCCGTGGTCGAACCAAAAGGAACCGCTGGCGACTTGGTACAGCAGGGGCTGAGCGGGTTTTACTCGAGGCTCAAGGAAGCTGTTGGTGTTGGTGGGAAAGCTACCGCGACCGAATCAGAGGGGGGGAACAGCCATGATGGAGTGCCTTCTAAGAACAGTACATATTCAACGCACACACGTTCCAAATCCTCTGTCTCGAGCCTTCCGAGAGTTGAGAGCGGATCTACGAGCACAACAATCGACTCCACGCCGTCTGAGATCCCTACAACCACCGCAACCTCCTCGGGCGGCATGACGTCAGATAAGCCATTACCTTCCTCGAAAGCATCATCCATCACAACCACGTCAACATCCGCCTCCACTGCCAAATCCGCAGCAGCGACCCAGAGTCTCTCAAAAGGAAGTAGGGCACCAGCGCCTGCTGTGGTTGATACAGCCATAGCGTCTGGCGCTGTCGGATTATACAACGAGCCTTTGCGGGACTCAGGAGGGCCACGTACCTCAGAAGAGCTTGCAACTCCTTTAAACGGCAGGAGACGGCCTGCAAGACTGAACGAGCCTCATGTTCCAAGCTATTCCACTGGATCCAGCATCTATGATGGTCCGACTGAGCGAAATGGCAATGATATCCCAGAAGTGGCTTCTGGCTCACTTCGGTCTGCCAAGGACGACGGCCTGAGTCAGGGTGGATATCCCGATGCGATACGCAGCCCGGTGAAAAGCGCAGGGCCATACCACACGTCGAATCACAGTGTTTCCCACTCGTTGTCTGCGATCGGAGCGCATGGTGCAAACTCCAAGTTGCATGATGACCTGAAATCACCTTCCGCTATTGACCGACCGAATGTAGGAGGGACGTCTGGCGGAATTCACCCTCTTTCTCCGGCATCAGAACGGAGCTTGGTAGAGGCCAGTCCAATCACAACCTCTGCCCATAATTTGGTGAACCACGATTCGTTCGCACACATTACGAGAACTCAGAAGCTACCGTCAGGACAAGTACGGATCAATGGAACAACGGCAACGGATGGAAAAAGCGAAACCGTCAGTGCACGACTGGAACTCATGAGAAAGCAGATCCTAGGCAAAGAGTTTTGGATGGCCGATGAGACCTGCAAGGAGTGTTTCCAATGTGGCGATCCATTCTATGCCTTCCGCCGAAAGCACCATTGCCGGACCTGTGGGTGGATATTTGACTCGAAGTGTACATCAACCATATCGGGAGAAAAGTTTGGCGTTCCAGGCAGTCTGAGGGTCTGCAAGAAATGCCTGGACATCATCAACAGCAGATACGAGAGTGATACGGACGACTCTGATGATGACCCTCGTTTGACTTCTCTTCTCCGATCGAACACACAAAAATCCACGGCTGCCACAGCGAGGTTGAAGACGGACGACGAACGCAGCATGTCTGAGAGGACCGATGAGATAGACGATGGACGCTCGTCGACAACCCCCATGATGGCCATACCTGCAGCCCGGCGGATAGGGGATCCCTCTAACCGAAACTCGGCGGTCCTAGAAATCGGTGCGTCGCAGCTCAGCCGACCGAGTTCGTCTCGGTCTCTCAAGTCAATGGCCTCTGTGCGACCGACTTCATCAGGCCATGTGCGCCACCATTCGAAGCACAATCTTCTGTGGAATAGCAAATCAAACGCAGAAGACAGGGTGCCATTCCGCAAAGATTTGTCCGATGAGATGAATCGCAGGTCGAAACTACCAGCCTTTCACGATGACAACATAATCGATCCAGAGCTCGCGCCGTATATGTCTGACGAGTCGAGCGGCGATGAACAGATGGGACTTTTCAGCACGTTGGCGAGCAAAGACATGATGTCCTCAAGTCTTGATCCCGAAAGGGCCAACTTCGGTCCATTCCTGAGCGCTGGCCGGAAACACCGTTCTCGTCAAGGCGAGAAGAGTATCAGTGGCTTGAGCTTCACAAGCCGGGGAGTGGACGATGGCGGAGGCTCGCCAAGCGTTGCTAGCCACTCACGGGCAACTGGAAGGCGCAGAAATATGAGCTCCGCGAGTATCGCTGCTGGTCAGCATCATCTTCGGTCGCCACGCTCTAAACTGGGCGGATTCAAGGGTCCTTCGATATCGAGCGAGACGTTGGGTATATTTGATGTTTTCGGAAGCATAGATGCCAAGGCTGCTCGGCCATCTACAGCAAAATCTGAGCCGACAAAGTTGAATGAGCCGAGCATCAAGCATACAAGAAAGCTGTTTCGACAACTTTTGGATGACGCTGCAATTCCGAATCCGTCAGCATGGGAGAAGGCTCTAATCCCTATATTGCGGCGGTGTGCTGCTGAGGTCGACCCAAACACACGTGAAGGAGATCGCATGGATATCCGACACTATGTCAAATTGAAAAAGATTCCTGGGGGCAAGCCGAGCGACAGCAGCTACGTGTCGGGCGTGATCTTTACGAAGAACCTTGCCCTCAAGAGCATGCCACGGCGAATTTCAAACCCTCGGATTTTGATTGTTTCCTTTCCAGTCGAATATCAGAGACAGCAGGAGCACCAGTTTATGAGCCTTGAGCCGGTCATGTCACAGGAGAAAGAGTTTCTGAAGATGGTGGTTGCCCGTATCCGAAGCCATGACCCAGGGGTTGTTCTTGCTCAACGAAACGTGGCTGGCTTGGCTCTGCAGTCGCTGGCAGAGGCTGGCATTGCCGTCGCCTATAATGTCAAGCCGTCTGTCATCGGGGCCGTCTCTCGATTTACTGGGACGCCGATCATTTCGTCAATGGACATGCTCTCTCTGCCTATCACGATTGGGCGGTGTGCTGCTTTCGAGGTTAAGACCTTCGTGAACAACGACATCCCTGGCCGGAAAAAGACGTATATATTTGTGTCAGGCTGTGAGAAGTTCCTTGGCTGCACGATAGCCCTACGTGGTACGTCGACTGAACTTCTTTCGCGCATGAAGACCATCACCGAGTTCATGGTATACGTTGTTTATAACCTGAAGCTGGAGTCCTGCCTCCTAAACGACAAATCTGTCAAGATATCCTACGACGTCGAAAGCACGGGCCTAGCGCCTGCTACGAAGCAGCCCCCGACCGTGGACGGCCTGGTGTCTGTTGACGGGGCTGAAAGCCAGAGCCAAGAAACTCCAATTCCAGCCACGGTCGATGCTGAGACTGATCCCCTTGCAGTGGCACGCGGGGGTGCTAATCTGATGGGGCAGGCCGAGACGTGTCTGCTTGCAGATAGAGAACAGTCTCTTCGACTTCCAGAGGGTATTATTTCCTCCGAGAGTCTGCAAGTGACGGGAAATCGACAGCTACCGGAAGATGTGCCGGCACCAACCTTCTACAGCGACATGGTAGAGAAGTACAAGACAAAGATTGTTTCGGTATCGCCATTTGTCAAGTTCACACAGCCATATCTCCTCATGAAAGCCCGTGAACAAGAGACACGGCTTCTCTATCTCAAGCGACTCCGTGACCAAGACATCCACGAAGAGAAGGACGGAATAGATGACGATACACCGCAGCAGGAGTTCCAGCTGATCAATCCGCAAATGGTGCACGAGATTGGCCAGAAGGCGCCGAGACAGGTGATGGAGGTACTCCACGCCGTCCACGATGCAGAGTACGACAAGGCGCTGTATGCATACCAGACGCAAACGCGACAGTGGGAGAACTACCTCCAAGGAAATCTGGACCTCTTCGACCCGTACTCACACCAGAATATTGTCGTTCTCCACTCAGTGACCTGTACGGAAACCAAGATCCCATGTCTCGGACCTGAGCTGCTCAGTATCTCCTACTACAATGAGATTCCCGGTCCAATGAGCGCAGACTGCACTCTGGGCCAGTATATCGAGGATTTGTGTGACGTCGCCGAGAATCTGTGCGATTCCAACGGATGTGACCGACCTTTGTGGCAGCACCATCGCACTTACGTGCACGGAGAGGCCCGCATCACCTTCTTTGTTGAGCCAGAAGCGAGACTTCCATCCAGTCCAGAGCCACCAAGCGAAAAAGAGGAAGCGGAGGACGAGGAGGAAGATCCGATCTACGTGTGGAGTTATTGCAAAATCTGCAGGCGAGACCTCACAGTCAAGCGGCTCTCTGAAAGCGGGTGGAAATACTCGTTTGGCAAGTATCTTGAACTCTTGTTCTGGAGCCAATTTCTTCGATTGGCTGAGGATACGACGTGCTTGCACGACTGCCAGAAAGAGCATATCCACTACTTCCACTTCCGAGGCTCCTCTGTGCGGATTCACTATGACCCTATTGACCTACTTGAGGTTGTTGTTCCTAGGGCACGGATCACCTGGAAGGTAGACCATGATCTGAAGCTGAAAAACACCATCTTTTTGAAGATGCAGGAGCGCTGGGTTCGGTTTGTCACATCTGTGAATAACAGAATCAAAAATATCCGCATCGACAGTGTCCTTCCAGAAAAAGTTGAGAGCTGCAAGGCTGAGGTGGAGCAGCTTGCTAAGAAAGCACAGGAAGATCATCTTCAAGTGATCCGGGAATTGCAGCAGGCCTACATGCAGTCCAAACACTACGAAATTATCCCGCTGAATGCTGCCATGCGCTCGATGGCCGTGAAGATCACCGAATGGGATGCAGCGTTTGCAAAATTTGAGGCCGACTTCTTATCCGACAAGGACGTGCGGCAGTTGACTGTGATGCAACTTAGGAAGATGTTTACCGACAGCGAGTCAAAGGAATCTCTTCCGGTTACAGACGGAACTTCTGTTGCTTCCCTTGCATCCGAGTCTGAGAACAAGACCTCTGTGGTGCTGACAACACAGAGCTTGGTGGGGGATACCGACACCAAGCCAGAAGAATCCTCCGCCCAGTCGACTGTCGAGGAACTAGCCAAAGTCGCAGGAGCAGCCACGACGATAGAGCCGCTGCCGGAACCAGAGGAAGAGCGAGCACCGGAGCAACTGGCCGAGACCGAGCTCGAGCTAGCCTCATCCCAACGGCAGGCAGATGAAGCTCCAGAACAAGCGGAAGCACCTGAGGCGACAGCACAAACATTGCCGACGCTGGCCAAAACCACAGTTGAGATGGAGGCTAGCACCGGTGACAGCGAGGCTGCAGCAATGGATGTGGCTGACGCGGTTGACGAAGCTGAAACAGGTGTCGGGGCTGCCGTCGTTGCCGAAGAATCTCGAAAGTCAATGTCAACAAGCAGCAGCCAGGAACTGCCTGGCAGAGGCACCGGAAGAACTTCCTCTCCGGCCTCATATTCAGCCATGCCTGGGTCGTCGCGCCCAATCAAATCTGGCCGTCCTGGGCCCGGCCAACCGTCACCGCAGACTCTGACAGAAAAGGTCGAGCAGCTCCGCAGAGAGTTCAAAACACAATCAGCCGAGGGCAGCCAGACAGCGCAGATGTCCGGCAACAACAGTTCGCAGGCGCGGCACGTTTCCGACTATCGTGGAACTGCTCGCAAGACGAGCTCAAAGGTGTCGCCTCCCATGATCCGGACAGCTTCGCAGCCTGGCGGTTCTCTCCCCAGGATCAACTCTGGGCTGAGCAGGCAGACGTCGGTGAAAGATGCAAAGGCGCTGACCACCGAAGCTGGACCGAGCGGCAACGGAGGGGAGGCGCAGAAACATGCAATGGACGTCCTGGGCAAGGTGGACAAGAAGTTCACAGATCGCATCGGACTGAACGCGCTGAAGCCGCATAGAAAGCCCGGGCAATCGGCCATTCCACGCTTTGTGCACAAGAAGAAGGAAACCAAGGTGACCAATCTTGCGAAGCAGCTGACTCGCGAGTTTGAAAAGGAGAGAAACCGGGAGCGCATGCGGGCGGCAAAAATGCAACACCAGCCACGGTCCTACTTTCCCAGGTCATCAGTTCGGGCAGTCGTGGAGGTCTACGAGGACATCAATCAGGCGGTCCAGGAGCCGGAACCGACGGATGGCGAGCAGCTGTTTGCTTCGCAGCACAGCGAGGGCCAGCCAGAAGACAAGCACACGGATACGGGAGAGACGGAGGAGGCTGGAAGCGGGCCCACGACGACAGCTGATCCTCATACGGACGAAGTGGGCGTGGCGGACCAGAGCGGCCAGTTGTCTTCGGAGCCACCGTCACAACAGCTATCGGAAAGCACGACAGAAACGACTGCTACGGAACGAGACCAGGATCGGGATCAGGATCAGGACCACGAGCACAAGCACACCGAAAGCGCGGCAGGGTCGGATGATGAGGGTGGCAGCGATGCCGACCAGTCGCTGGAGGATATCCTGCCGGATGTCGAGACGATAGCCGAGCACCTCGAGCCGAGCGGCACAGTTCCGGCGGAGCTGCAGAAAGACAAGAAGTCCAACCTGATGAAAATGCTGGGCAACTTCTGGGCCGAGAGATCGGCGACGGGATGGCTACCGCTGGACTACCCGCTCAATGCGTCCGACCACATCTTCTTCGACTCGGATGTGATTGTGCGGGAAGACGAGCCGAGCTCGCTGATTGCATTTGCGCTGAGCTCTGAAGATTACATAAGCAAGCTCAGGGACATCCAGCAGCAAGGCAGGAAGGCGACGCAGCGACAGATGAAGGACTCGGGGGCTGTGAGCGGCGATAGTGCGGACAGCTCGGACGACGAGGAGGGTGCAGTGCTGGAGATGAAGCGGAGCAAAGGCGGAGCGAACGCGGTGGAAGCGCAAACGTTGGAAGGAGGAAAGGCAGAGCAGGCGAAGGCACAGGACGACGACGACGACAAGACAACAAACAGTGGGTCGGAGGCGTGGTACGAGATGGACGAGAGCGGGCTGGAGCATAGCCTGCTACGGCTGACGGGGACACACTTGAAGTACCAGTTCACGGAAGGATCAGCGCGGATGATGTGCAAGATCTTCTACGCGGAACAGTTCGACGCTCTGCGACGAAAGTGTGGAGTGGCGGACCGGATCGTCGAGTCGCTGTCACGGTGCCTCAAGTGGGACTCGAAGGGAGGCAAGACCAAGTCGGTATTTCTCAAGACGCTGGACGACCGGCTGGTGATGAAGGCGCTGTCGCCGGTGGAAACGGCGGCTTTTCTGCGGTTTGCGCCGTCGTACTTTAGCATCATGGCGGAGTCACTGTTCCACGAGCTGCCGTCGGTGATCGCAAAGATGCTGGGGTTCTTCCAGGTGATTGTGAAGAACTCGTCGACGGGGACGGAGATCAAGCTGGACCTACTGATCATGGAGAACCTGTTTTACGACCGACAGGAGACGCGCAAGTTCGACCTCAAAGGCTCGATGCGCAATCGCAAGATTCAGTCGACGGGCGAACAGAACGAAGTGCTGCTGGACGAGAACATGGTGGAGTACATTTACGAGTCGCCGCTGTTTGCGCGGGAGCACGCCAAGAAGCTGCTGCGGGTGTCGGTGTGGAACGACACGCTGTTCCTGGCGCGGCAGAACGTTATGGACTACTCGCTGATGGTGGCGGTGGATGAGTCGCGCAAGGAGCTGGTGGTGGGCATCATAGACTGTATCCGTACGTACACGTGGGACAAGAAGCTGGAGAGCTGGATCAAGGACCGCGGCTTTGCGGGTGGCGGGCGCAACCGGCCGACGGTGACGAGCCCTAAGGAGTACAAGTCGCGCTTCCGCGAGGCCATGGAGAGGTATGTTATTGTTCTTGAGTCTATTATTCTTTTGTTCCTTTGGGACGAGTTTCGGCTTTTGGCTGACTAACCAACCCAGGTACATTTTGCAAGCCCCCAACTGCTGGCACCTGTTTGGCAGCATGGACTACTAGCATCCAGCGCTGGCACCGCGGGCTCGCTTTGAGGGATACGGGGACGACTGAGGCGGGAGGGAGTAGAGACAATGGAGGTTAGAGAAAGAATGTATGTTGCAGGCGAGGGTACGAAGTAGAGCATGACGTAATGGTGGCTTTGTAAGATCTTAGATAAGGCAGCAGCGGATAGAAGGCGGTGCGCGCAAATAGAAGGTGGTCTGCAAAATCTTAGTGGGTGTTCTGCCGGCTGTAGCCGCCAAATGTACGCCGTCAAAGCAGAAGCCGTGCGAGAACAACAGGCAGGAAAAGAGACAACAGGCCCAGCCTCCGCGTCCACATGTCGATCGACCTCAACTGGGACACGCTCACGACGGGCCCGGACGGCCTCGAGCTGGCGGAGCGCATCCGGGATTTCATCCACAGCAAGTTCCAGGCGGTGCCGCTGCCACGGTTCATCAAGTCAGTGACAGTGCACGAGTTTGAGTTTGGGAGCATTGCGCCGGAGCTGGAGCTCAAGGACATTACGGACCCGCTGCCCGACTTTTACGAGGAGAGCGAGGAGGACGAGGACGGGGAAGACGGGGAGGACGACGATGAGAACAGCAGCAGCAGCAGCAGCAGCGCTGACGAGAGAGAGAGAGAGGAAAGAGAGAGGGAGCAGAGAGAGCAGAGAGGCCATCGGCACGAGCTGAGCGACAGTTCGCTGCTGAGCAACGCGACAGTACAGCCGGCCGTGGATGTGCGGAACAGCGATGGCAGGACGGCAGCCGCAGCGGTCACGGCTTCGGGCGGCGTGCCGGGCGGCACGTCGAACCTGCTGCACCACTTCCACAGCCACCTGACGCCGGGCTGGTCGGGGACACAGACGCCGCTGGCGGCGATGGCGGGCGCCCACCTGAACACGACCGGAGGCGTCCGAGGGGGCGGCGGCAGCTTTGGGGGCAGCGGCGTGTCGTCCTCGTCGACGAGCAGCCCGGGAGGAGGAGCACGGCCGAACCACGACCGCCATCCGTCGTACAGCAGCTCGATCTCGATGGGCGGACCCGACGGCGTGCCAGCACCAGCGGCGGCGGCGGCGACGTCGTCGTTGTCGTCGTACTCGTCTGCAGCCAACCAAGCGCTGCTGCGGCCGGTCCTGCGGGAAAAGCACAGCGTGTCGACGCTAGCGCCGACGTCGGCCGGGATTCCGTCACGGCCGCCGACGCGGGACGCCGCCATGGCCGGGCTGTCGGGCAGCGCGGCGGAGGATGCGGGAGGAAAGGGACGTCACGCAAAACCAACAGCCGGAACAGACAGGAAGACGGCTCAAGAGGCCGAGGCCGAGACGGAAGCGCGACGGCCACGCGCCCATCGGCCTCACGAGCCGCGCGCCGAGGACATGCAGGCGGTCTTCCGGATCCGCTATGCCGGCGACATCAAGCTGCTGCTGACGGCCGACATCCTGCTGGACTACCCCATGCCCAGCTTTGTCGGCATCCCGGTGCGGCTCAGCATCACCGGCCTGACCTTTGACGGCGTCGGCGTGCTGGCCTACATCCGCAAGCGCATCCACTTCTGCTTCCTGGGGCCCGAGGACGCGCTGGCCGCGGTCGGCGACGACGATTCCGACGGGGTCAGCGGCTTCGGCGGCGGCGATGCTGCCGGCGAGGACGACAGCAATATCGACGACGGTAGCGGAGACCGTGCGACATTGGCGTCTGCACGGTTTACTTTGCACGGTGCCGCAGCAGCAGCACCAACACAGCCACCACCGCCTCCAGCGGCACCGCCCAAGCCACGAACCCGCGTCGGCGGGCTGCTGCAGGAGGTCCGGGTCGAGAGCGAAATCGGACAGCGCCAGGGCGGCAAGCAGAGCCTGAAGAACGTCGGCAAGGTGGAGCGGTTCGTGCTGGAACAGGTGCGACGCATCTTTGAGGAGGAGTTTGTGTACCCGAGCTTCTGGACGTTTCTCGTTTAGGCCGACAGCTCGACTTGTGCTTGGGGTACAGCAAGCACAGCTGCGGACACAGTCCTCAAGATACCCCCCATCTATTTTGTGTCTCACGGCTCTCATGGGCTCCCTAGTGTACAGATTTACTACCCTCCCTCCCTGCCTATGACAACGTGCTCTTGAAGCCTTGATAGGCCGAGTTGATGTCCAGCTCCAGCTCCCGGGCCTGGTCCTCGGCCAATTCATCTGTGGCCTTCATCTGGTTGAGCGTGATGAGCCACTGGACAATCTTGCCGCGGCTCTCAAAGTCGCGGTCTGTCACCTTGTTGACGGCGTGGATGACGTCTGTCAGCAGTGGGTGCAGCTGGTCCTTTGCCAGCAGGTTGAGCCGCAGCGCGTCCAGAAAGGTGATAAAGTCCTGTGTGGCCTCGAGGATCAGCGCGCCGCTCGTCGTGCCCGTGTTCTTGTTGATGCCGCCGCCGTTGCCGCCAATGTTCGTGTTGCTGCCTCCGCCTCCCTGATCACCGCCGCCGCCTCCACCATTGGCGTTGCCGTTGCCGCTCATTCCGCCTCCCGAGGACGTCGTCAGGGCCGTTGACGGAATACCGACGCGGATGCGTTCGGTGGCGCGGGGCACCTCGAGCTGTGCAGTCCTGCTGTCAGTCACGCCTGCTTCTGCTGCCGTTTCTGCTGCCGTCCCCAAGATGCACTCACATCCCACTCCTGCTTGAACCTGTCGAGATTGCCAAAGGCGCGCAGCACGGCGTCGTCCTTGAGAATGGAGTTGTACTGCTTGAGCGAGCGCTCGCAGATCTCGGTGTAGTCGGACTCGGGCACGGCATCCTTGAAAAACGCCTTTTCCAGCTCGTCAATGGTCACGATGATGCTGAAGATCTCGGCCAGCGACTCCTGCAGGTCGCGCTCGGCGCGCGACTCTGTCAGCTTGACCTCCTCGTCGAGATTGATCGTGGCCGAGAGCGACGTGTTCGGCACGTAGCTCGGAGGCAGTGGTGCATAGGACTGCCGCGGGATCATCATCGCTCAATTCATCGCCTCTGTCACGGCTGCTTGGTTGTCGTCTCCGTGTCGAATCGTCCTGGCCGACCAAAGAGCCAGGCCCCACCATTTCCACAGTGCGGCAGAACCGACACGGAGCACTCACCGCCCGTCCGGAAACGGGCAGGTGTGTCTCTGATAGCGATACCGATACGCGATAAGAAATTTGAACTTTTTTCCCGTCGTCTTTTTTAGATGCAGAGAAATTTTTCTGGACGGTAGCAGTACGATAGCTGCAGCAACAGGCTTCCTCTCCGCTACAACCTACTCGCCGGCCAGAAGCAAAGCCGAATTCACGATGGGTGTCGCCAAGAAGAATGTGAAGGCGACCAAGAAGTTTGAGAAGAACCATCTCAAGGGCGTGCTGGAGAAGCGCAAGGCCGGTGCGAAGATCAAGCAGCGGCAACAGATCCAGGCCAAGAAGCAGGTCAAGCGCAGCCAGGATGCCGAGTTCTTCAAGAAGACGGGTGAGGTGGCCGACCGGACAGCCAGCAGGAAGAAGCGGCCCGACGCCAATGTCAGCAGCATGAGCGTCGATGACTTCTTCCAGGGCGGCTTCCAGATTCTCGATGGCAAAGACGGCGAGGCCAAGCCGACGACGGCAGACTCGCCAGCTCACCTCGGCAAGCGGAAACGCACCGGGGCAGCAGCGGCAGCGTCAGAGGGAGAGGCGGGAGCTGCAAACGGCAGCGACGACGACGACAGCGACGACGACAGCCAAGAGGGCGATGCAGGCATGAACAAGGCGGCGATGGACGCGCTGGCCGAGAAGGACCCCGAGTTCTACCAGTTCCTCAAGGAGAACGACCCAGAGGCGCTCGACTTTGACGAGGATGCCGACCTGGCCGAGATTGACGACCTGAGCCCGGGCGAGGAGGACGAGGACGAGGACGAGGACGAGGACGAGGACGACGAGGAGGGCGAGGCGGCAAAGCGGCCGAGAAAGAAGCAGAAGAAGGCCAAGGCGGCGGCAGCACCGGTGGACAACGAGCTGACGCGGGCCATGGTGAGCAAGTGGCGGGCATCGATGGCCGAGACGCACTCGCTGCGAGCAGCGCGACAGGTGGTGCTGGCGTTCCGCAGCGCGGCACACCTGAACGAGAACGACGCGGACGACGACGGGTCGTCGCAGCGGTACGCCATCAAGAGCCCGGCCGTGTTCCACGAGATCCTGATGGCGGCGCTGGAACAGGTGCCGCTGGTGCTGCAACATCACGTGCCGGTCAAGGAGTCGGCGTCGCACCGGGTGTACGTGCCGACGGAGACGAAGAAGTTCAAGACGCTCTCGCTGCTGGTGCGCAGCTTCGCGGCGTCGGTGCTGCACCTGCTGGGGACGCTGTCGGACGACGGGACGCTGAAGCTGACGCTGTCGGCGCTGACGCCGCTGCTGCCGTATCTGCTGTCGTTCCGCAAGCTGCTGAAGCACGTGATCAAGACGGTAGTGGCATTCTGGGCGCAGCCGGCGAGCAGCGAGACGACGCGGATCACGGCCTTTCTGGTGCTGCGGCGGCTGGTCGTGATCGGCGACAAGGGCGTGCGGGAGGCGGTGCTCAAGGCGACCTACCTCGGGCTCGTGCAGGGCTGCCGGACGACCAACGCGAACACGCTGGCGGGCATCAACCTGATGAAGAACTCGGCAGCCGAGCTGTGGGGCATCGATCCGGCCATTGGCTACACGACGGCCTTTGCGGCGATCCGGCAGCTGGCCATCCACCTGCGCAACAGCATCGTGCACAACCAGAACAACGCGTTCCGGGTGGTGTACAACTGGCAGTACGTGCACTCGCTCGACTTCTGGTCGGCCGTGCTGGCCGAGCACTGCAACCCGCTGCGCGCGGCCGAGGGCGGCAGCAGCAGCGGCAGCGCGACCGGCCAGCTCAAGCTGCTCGTCTATCCGCTCGTGCAGGTGACGCTCGGAGCCATGCGGCTGATCCCGACGGCCATGTACTTCCCGCTGCGCTTCCAGCTGTTCCGGTCGCTGCTGCGCGTGTCGCGGGCCACGGGCACCTACATCCCGCTCGCGCCGCTGCTGCTCGAGGTGCTCAGCTCGGCCGAGATGAAAAAGGGCGGCCGCAGCGCCGGTGCCGACGTCAAGGAGCTCGACTTTGCCGTCGCCTACAAGGCGCCCAAGTCGTACCTCCGCACGACCGTGTACCAGACCGCCGTCGGCGAGCAGGTCGTCGAGCTGCTGTCCGAGTACTTTGCCCTCTGGGCCACCAACATTGCCTTTCCCGAGTTCGCCCTGCCGGTCGTCATCATGCTCAAGCGCTGGCTCAAGGAGGCCCGCAAGCGCGGCGGCAGCAGCAGCGGCGGTCGCGGCGGCAAGGGCTCCGGCTACCGCCCCAACAGCAAGGTCATCGCCGGCCTCGTCCTGCTGGTCCAGAAGCTCGAGGCCAACGCCAAGTTCGTCGAGGACCGCCGCGCCCGCGTCGACTTTGCCCCCCGCGATCGCACCCAGGTCGACGCCTTCCTCAAGGACTTTGACTGGCAGAAGACGCCCGTCGGCGCCTTTGTCATGACCCAGCGCCAGCTCAACGCCGACAAGCAGCGCGGCCTGGCCGAGGCCCGGAAAGAGGACGCCCAGAAGCGGCTCGAGGAGAAGAAGCAGGTGCGGGAGGAGATGGTTGTGGATGAGGAAGAGGAGGACGAGGACGAGGAGGAAGAGGAGGACGAGGACGAGGAGGACGAGGAGGAAGACGAGATGGAGGAAGACGAAGAAGACGAGGACGATGACGACTCAGAATGAGCATGTTGATTCCAGGCGACCTTGTGCTGACTAAGCCATACTGCCATAGCTGTGGAGATTGAAAATAATTGACGTGCCTTTTGGTATTTGCTACGGCTACATTGCAGAGAAGGATATGCAGACAGGACTGATAGCTGACAATCTCTTCCAGGCACATCCCCTCCAGCCTTCTCACCAGGCACAGTGGCCGCCGTCGATGCGGAGATCGCTGCCGGTCATGAAGCTGCTGGCGTCGCTCAGCAGAAAGACGGCAGCACCGCGGTACTCGGCGGGCGTGCTGAGACGGTTGAGCATGTTGCCGGCGGCCCAGTCGAGGCGGCGCTGGGGGTATTTTTCAAAGAGCGCCTCGGTCATGGCGGTGACAATGTAGCCGGGCGAGATGGTGTTGACCCGAATGCCGTGTTCTCCCCATTCGGACGCGAGGTTGCGGGCGAGCTGGACGACGGCAGCCTTGGAAGCATTGTAGGCACTAAAGAAAGGGAGGAAAAGGTGAGTGGGGGGCAAGGGAAAGAAGAGAAGAAAGAAGAAAGAAAGAAAGAAAGAAAGAAAGAAAGAAAGAAAGAAAGGAAGAAGAAAAAAAAACTCACGGACAGATCAACCCCCGGTTGGCCACGGAGCCGCTCATGCTCGCAATCAGCGCCATGCTGCCCGGCCGGCCGAGCCGCACCATCTGCCGGGCCACCGCCTGTGCCGTCAAGAAGACGCCCGTCACGTTGACTCCGAGCATCGCGTCAAAGTCGCCGGCCGTGTAGTCGAGCGCGGCCGTCTCTTGCTGGATGCCCGCCGCCGCCACGAGCCCGTCCAGCCGGCCGTCCTCGTCCGCAATCGCCCGCAGCAGCACTGCCAGCCGGTCGGCGTCGCGCACGTCCACGCGGTGGTACGTCAGCCGCTCGCTGCCCGTCGCCGCGACTGCGGCCGCTGCCATGTCTCCAAACGCGCGTGACGGCGACGCCAGCCGATCCAGCACGTGCACCCGCGCCCCGGCCTCGACCAGCGCCCCGGCCTGCACCAGCCCGAGCCCCCGCGCCCCGCCCGACACCACGGCCACCTTGCCCTGCAGGCTGAGCTCGGGCAGGCCGGGAGGCGGCGACGCGGACGATGACGATAGCAGGCGCACGGAGCCGCCAACAATCAACCTCGGGACTGCTGCGCGCCGCACCGCCCAGGACATGCGGCCGATGGCGGCCATGGTGCACAAAGGAGAGAGGTTAAAAGGACAAAAAAGAGTATTCTGTCACGTGATCTGGCGATGGCCTCAAAACCTGGGGGATGTCGTACCGAACAGAAAAGAGCAGGCTGCCTGCATGCGTTTACAAGGGCGAGAGGGAAGGCGCAAGAAAAGGACGGCTCGCTGCTGCTTCCGGAAGGAGCTGCCAACACCATGTAATCCGTATTTCCCCAACTTCTCCGCCTCCTCTTCTTCCCCTCACGTTTGTCACCATGTTTTCTCCTCGTGGCCATCTTGCCTCTCCAGGCCATCTCGCTTCCCCATGCTCTTATCACGGCCTAATCCAGATGCGGGGGCAGAACAACGGCCTCCAACGGCAGGAGTGCAGCTGTGCCTTGCGGCAATGCACATTGCAAACGGCAGCAGAACAGGTCTTGCCCCGCAGCCAAGAAGCGAGCAAGAGAAAGGAGAAGGATTGCTTAGTCGCAAATGCGAAAGCCAGTGCCTCTGTGTTCGTTTACGGAATGCCTCTTTGGGCGAACCGTGCTTTCAAAGAGATCTAGCGGCCTGCTCCACCGACGTACTAGCATGGGCTAGCTCGATCAGAACTCTCAATCAAGGAGAGCATCGGCATCTGTGGCAGTTCTTCGGGGTCAAGATAGAGCCGTGGTGTCCTGACGCTTTGGCCCCAAGACCAGCGGGTGGGGAAGCGAGATGGGCCAGCATGCCAACAAAACGGTCAGCAGCATGGAGAAAGAACGGAGCACGCTATGGGTACGGAGTACATACGAAGGATCGGCAATGCACATCTCGCTCCATGTCGATCTCTTCTTCCATGAGGTTTGCCATGTTGACGTCAGCCTGTGGTGACTCTTCAACGGCCGGCTTGCTCAAGCGCACGTCTCTGGCTGCGTTACGGTCTATCCCTCTATATAAGAGCGCGCGAGGTCCTGTCGGCGAGCCGCCCCTCTGGCGGAAAAAAGGGCTGTCAAAGAAGCCTGCCCCACCCGCATCTACGAGCATCTTATATCGGCATCAGGGTTCGCCTCGGAGGGCGCCAGCAGTACGAGTACGAGTATACGACCTGCGCCCGAACTCGGCTCTTCTTCGTCCCCGGCACCGGTGAGCGACCCTGCTCGTACTCGAAAGATGGCGTGAGAGGACGGGAAAATGTATCCGACGTCTGCGAGCGTGGACGAGGCAGCAGGAAGAAGAAAGCAAACAGACGAGAATGCGGCCAGGGCCGGCCAATTTCCCCGATCCTACATAGGACCGCACGCGCAGCACTCGCCGGGCTTCGTCGCAACGAAGAGAAATGTCGCTTCGCCCAAGCCAACCGGCTAGTCGCTCGAGAGGGTCGCGTCGCTGCCCACTATTTCGTTCCAATTTTCACTTGTCAATTTTCTCTCTTCCATTTCTGGCACCACGGCTGTGCTGCACACGCCCAGCCTTCTGTCATGCGCCTGTGCCCCTTTAATGCGAACGCACATGCATGCATGTACATGACATATGCGGGCAAGCGATCCAATGGGAGCGGACTGCTGCCTCGCCGGTCTGGTCACTGACACCTCGCCCCGCGCAGAGCTACTGCTTTGGGCAAGCCAAACTGAGTGTGGAAACGAGAGCCGAGAGGAGGGCGGAGCGGGCAGGACTTTGGTCGTGCTGCCCTTCCCCGCCGGTGTGCGCGTCTAGAGACCGGAGAAGGGCGTATTGGCAGAAGCGGGACCTATGCGCCTGACAGGCCATTTCTGTTCCTGACGTGCTCACAGGGCCAGGCGTGCTCGTATGGAAGGACCTGTTTGAGACTTGCACACCGCATCGGAAGTCTACGGGTCCTTCTCCAGGCTTGACACAGACATCCGCGTGCAGGCGTGCCCATGTGCGGAAGGAAGCATGGCTCTCATGACTGTGGATGTGCCGGTTGCATCGGCCGACTCAGCGAACTCGTTGCTCGGCTGTTCCTCCGAGAGGCTGCATCGCGTGTGGACATTCGGACCTGCATTCGCACGCGTCATCACGTCCAGCCGAGACGCCGGTCTGGACTCGGCGGAGCTTTCCGTCTCGGCTGCCAGAGGGGTGAGCGGAAGAGGCTGGTGCACGTTCTCGCAGAGGCCTGGACGAAACAGCCAGTACGTAAGGCAATGGCAGGCTGGCGATCTCTGACAGCGGTGCGGCTCCACGTGTGGCGGGCCCGGTGGGAAAGGAAATTGAGGCAGCAGGCACGAGGGCCAATACGAGTACGAGTGCAAGCATCGTAGCCTTTGGGCGCGTTCCTTCCCTTCCATTAGTCCATGCTGACACAGGACGTTGTCCTGGATTGCTCATTGCGTCCGATCCGTGGTAATTGCTCCGGCCAGCAGGAGTGGACATGGCCACTCCACAATTCCCGTTGGCTCATCTGCCGATTTTCGAGGTTAAGTGCGGGAATCATACGTCGTATGATCGGTCTGGGACTGGGCTTTGGGACAGAGTGGAAAAGTGTTGTAGACAAAATGGCAAAATGTTCAACCGAAATCCAACCGACTCATCCGCCAAACGCCCAAGGCAGAGATTTATGGGGAGCTCTCCACCTAGGCCTGCCGTATGTGTTCCTGCATCTAAGAGTGTCAGAGTGGGACGGATGAGAGGGCTCCGTATGCATCTTACTTAATATTAATAATACGGCGCTGGTAGTGAAATGCGGGTTCAGCTCTATCTGCCTATTGGGAGGCCCCTCTTGGGCGAGGAAGGATTCTGTGGGCTTGTCTTGGCCTGTCTTGCTTGGCCTGCTAGGTTCGCTTTTGCTACTCGTATACGACACTGTCCTGGCTTTGTCTTTGCCCTTTCCGTCATTATCCCCGTCCTGGTGACTGGGTGTTCCAGAACAATATCTTACTGGTCGCGTGGATCCATCGCCTGATTATTGGAGTTTTGGCTTGTTTTATTTTGGTTTATTTTACATTATTTTTATATCATTCGCTTTTTTTTTTTTTTGCTTTTTGCTTTTTGCTTTTTGCCGTTTTTGCTTTTTCTGCAGTTTCTGATTGCCTGTTTGGGATCCTCTCGTTTCTTTTTCTCCCTCCCCCTTTTCCACCTGCAGCGAGGACATGCAGAGGAGCGCCACCAACAGGACGTCTCCGTCCGATGGTCAGGGGATCTTTTTTTCTGGCCGTGCTATTCTGGGAGGCAATCTTGGGGGACTGCCATTGGCTGTACGCCGCACGGAGCAGAGGCCAGGCAGCATCTGGTAACGGTGACCGCTAGTTTTGATGACGGGAAAAGCGGCGGGCCTCCAATGGCAGTTTGTCTATTTCCCATATCTGCCATGTTTGGGGTCTACGGAGCAGAGGCCGTGATTTTATTTTAATTGAGTATTTTTGCAGGCTCTCTGATCATGCCATGGCGCTAGCAAAATAAGTTTGCAAGCCGCACGCCTGCAAGCCTGTCTGGGCGGACCAGTGCCAGAGGTCGTAGTTCCGAGATCCTTGCAAAGCCACCAGGCGGTAGAGTCATACGATGCTGGAAAGCAGCGCAGCGGAAGGCTGCGGAGAATGGGGCGGCGGAGAGCGGGTCTGAAAAGAAGGGGAAGTGGTGGAAGTCAGATGGCAAAGTGAGCCGCCGGCAAAAGCAAAACTGCATGCTGGCCAGGCAATGCCGATGAGCGGGCGCAGGCGAGTGGTAGTCTTGCATGGATGGTATATATACGACCCCGGCCGCCGCTGTCGACGACGGCTCCCAGTCGTAGGCTCGAGAGTGCTGTCGTGTTGGGGATCCATCTGTAGCTTCGGTCAGGTTCTGCTTGCGTTGTTGTCGTGTCTGCATCGCTGGCATTGGTTCTACTTTTGGTTTATCTTGCTCCACTGGCATTCGTTTTTCTTTGGCAGTCAGGCCACTGGAGAGTTTGGTCTTCTGGTCTTCTGGTCTTGTCCTGGGCATATCATCTTTTGGTCTTTTTGTCTTCCGGTCCTGTTCCGGCACCATCTCTGACCGTCTTCATCTGCCTCTCCCTCTCTCCGGTCCAAGCCATGGCTCTCACGTACAAGCAGTCGAAGCTGGTGCGGGAGTCGATCCCGGCGCTGCGCGAGCACGGCGAGCGCATCTCGTCCATCTTTTACGCTACTATGCTGACGGAGCACCCGGAGCTCAAGAACATTTTCAACACGGTCAACCAGCAGAACGGCCGGCAGCCGCGGGCGCTGACGTCCATCATCCTGGCCTTTGCCACCAACATCTCGCATACGAGCGAGCTGATCCCGCGGCTCGAGCGGGTCTGCCACAAGCACTGCTCGCTGGGGATCCAGCCGCAGCAGTACGCCATCGTGGGCGAGTACCTGATCCGGGCCTTCCGCGACGTGCTGGGCAGCGCCATGACCACGGAGCTGCAGTCGGCCTGGACGGACGCCTACTGCGTGCTAGCGCGCATGATGATGGGCCGCGAGACGCACCTGTACCGCAGCTTTGAGAGCTGGCAGACCTGGCGGCCGCTTCGGGTCGAGCGCAAGGTGGCCGAGACCGACAACGTGTACTCGTTCTACCTGGTGCCGGTGCAGCCGACGGCGGCCGAGGCAGCCGCTGCTGCTGCCGCCGCCGCCGCCGAGGCCGCCACCGCCGCCAAGCTGGCGGCCGAGAGCAGCAGCCGGCCCAGCCTCAGCGGCAACCGCGGCGGCGAGCACAACAAGCTGCGCGCCCGCATGATCGGCGGCCGGAACGGCTATAACGGCAGTAGCGCTAGCCTGGCTAGTAGCACGAGCACGGGCAGCAGCGGCCGGGCAACGACCGCCGCCGCCGCCGCCGCCGAGGCCAAGAAGAAGAACAGCAACGCCCTGCCGTACTACCTGCCCGGCCAGTATGTCTCGGTGAGGATGCCGCTCACCGACGAGAGCGTTAGCGCGCTAGGCCTAAACGGGCAGACCGAGAGCGGTGGGCCAAGCGGGCAGGAGCCCGACGGACGCTACTACCAGGCGCGGCAGTATTCGCTCAGCGACCGGTGGCGGCCGAACTGCTACCGCATCAGCGTCAAGCGCGACGAGGGCACGCGGTTCGCCAACGCGGTGTCGTCGTCGTACTTCCACCCGGGCGTGGTGTCCAACGCGCTGATCGACACGGTCGAGGTGGGCGACACGATCGAGGTGTCGCATCCGACCGGCGAGTTCTTCCTCAACGTCGGCGACGCGTCCGAGTTTGAGGCCGACATGGCCAACAGCATTGCCAGCAGCAGCGCCAGCGGCCAGGCCAGCAGCAGCCACGGCAGCAGCGGCAGCGTGCACAGCAGCCACAGCAACGGCGGCCGCGCCAGCACCAGCAGCAGCGGCGGCAACTCCAGCGGCGCCAGCAGCGCGCCGCTCGTCCTCATCTCGGCCGGCGTCGGAGCCGCGCCCATGATGGCTATGCTGTGCAGCGTGGCCGTCACCCAGCCGCGGCGCGCCGTCACGTACGTCCACGGCACCCACAACGGGCCGCCCGTGTTCGACGCCCAGATCCGCGACATCCAGCGCCGCCATCCGCGCCTGCGGACCGCCTTTTTCTACAGCGGCCGTCCATCGTCGGGCAGGGCCTCGTCTGCCTCGTCTGCCTCGTCTGCCCACTCGCTGCGTCGTCTGCGTGTCAGCGGCCTCGGCGGCGGCCTCGGCGACTTTGACTTTCACGGCTCCTCCCTCTCGGACCATCACCAGCATCATCACAGCAAACAGCAGCAACAACAGCAACAGCAACAGCAACAGCAACAGCAACAGCAACAGCAACAGCAACAGCAACAGCAACAGCAACAGCAACAGCAACAGCAACAGCAACAGCAACAGCAACAACAACAACAACAACAACAACAACAACAACAACAGCAACAACAACATCGCCCGTCCTCGCCCGGCTACTTGTCCGTCCAGCCGTCGACCGCGCTCGGCTCCCACAGCGTCGGCCCCTCGCCCACGTACGAGTTTGCCGGCCGCATCGACCTCAGCAGGCTCGTGCCCGGACTCGCCGAACCGTCGTCGCCCATGTCGGACGACACCGAGTCGCCGCCGACGCCGACCACCAGCGCCACCCATGCCGCCCGCGGCAGCCTCCACAGCAGCGTCGACGACGAGGACCTGCTCTATCTCGGCAACAGCAGCACCGAGTACTTTGTCTGCGGCCCCGAGTCCTTTATGCTCGACATGGCCGTCTGCCTCGTCCACGGCCTCGGCGTCAACCGCAACCGCATCCGCTACGAGCTCTTCTCGACCGGCGACATCGAGACGGCCCAGCAGGACAGCCGCATGTCCTACATCCGCTGACCGGCTGCGAGTGCTCTGTATGATATGAGGGCGGGGAATTTGGGGTTTCGTGCATTTGTGGATTTGTGGATTTGTTCTCTTGTACTCCATGGTTTTGTGGTTTTGTTTTTTCGTTCCATCGGAAGCACTCGAGTCAGGACAAGGGAATCAGGGGCCAATACACACAGGGCAAACAAAAAAGGCGAGCGGATCGGAGGGGGGTAAAGGAAATGAGCTGGGTTCTTTTACGAAAGAAGGATAGAGAGCAATCAGCGGTCGGATTCTGACAAGAACTAATAGTCTATTTTATGAAAGCTTTTTACATCAGAGACTGTAGACAAACTCTGGGTTCTCGCGGTCGGTCAGATCGTAAAACTCTTGGCCCTCCAGCTTGCGGTAGCCGGGATGGGCGCGGATGGCCGCCTTGCGGCTGTTCTCGCGCCGGCACCAGAAGTAGATGAACAGAATGTCCAGCAGGCTGACGGCCCAGCAGACAATGATGGTGATCTCGGCCGGCCGGTATTCAGGGGCGTCTTTGGCGCGGAAGATCTGGGGGCCGATGATGTTGCCGACGCAGTAGCCGATCAGATACATGGCCGCGACCGTGGTCTTCTTGGTCCAGCCGGCAATGTTGGTGGCCACCAGCGACAGCAGGGCCACAAAGGGCGTGGGCGAGGCCATGGTGAGGTAGTAGCCGATCAGCCGGCCAACACGGTGGTGGTTGTCGAGGCACGTGATCAGCAGCATGCCGAGGATGGCGATGAGGAGGCCGGACGTGCAGACAAGCTAGGGGGGGGGGGTTAGCGAGAGGGAAGAAAAGGGAAGAGAGGAGGAGACGTACGAGCCGATTTTTCAGCCGGTCTCCCAGAAAGCCGGCGGTGATCAGGGCAATGACCTCGATGGCACCACCTGGAATGCCGAGTAAGAGGGACTGGTCGTTGGTGAAGCCGAAGGAGACGATGAGCTGGGAGAAGAAGTTGCTGATGCCGCCTAGAGGGTTAGCGGGGGGCGAGGAGGGAGGGAGAGAAAGGGGAAGAGAAAAATAGGGGGAAAAAAAGAAAGAAAGAAAAAGAAAGAAAAAAAATAAAAAATAAAAAAATAAAAATAAAAAAAAAATAAAAGTAAGAAAGAAAAAAGAAAAAAGAAAAAAAGAAAAAAAGAAAGGAAAAAGAAAAAAAGAGAGAAAAAAGAAAGGGAAAAAAAAAGGACACAGAGAAAAAGAAGGACACAGAAAACACAAGTGCAAACCCACCATTAGGAATGTCCGCAACCAGACTGTAAAACACAAACGCCCACACGACCGGATCGGCCAGCGCCTCGCGGAACTGGTACCACTTAAAGTGTTTGTTCCCGACGCCCTGCTGGTTGCCGCGGATGCGCTCGACCGCCTGCACGCGCTCGTCGGCCGTCAGGAAGCGCGCGTTCATCTGGTTGTCGGGCATGACGCGCAGAAAGACAGCCCCGACGGCGGCGGTGAAGAAGCCGATGACGAGAAAGAGCAGCTGCCACGGATGCAGCCCGTGGCCCAGGGGGTGGTGCTTGGTCCCGACGGCGATGCCGTAGGCCACGAGCCCGCCGACGATCTGGCCGACGCCGTTGAAGCTGAACCAGACGCCCACGCGCGTGCCCTGCTCGCCGGCCGTGTACCACTGGCTCGTCAGCAGGGCGAACCCGGGGCTGACGGCCGCCTCGAACACGCCCAGGAAGAAGCGCACCGCCATGGCCTGCGAAAAGTCCTGCACCGCCGCCATGCAGCAGAGCACGAGCCCCCACAAGATCACGTTGGCCGCCGACCACTTGGCCAGCGGCAGCCGCTGCAGCAGCCGGCTCGTCGGCCACTCCCACGCCAGGTAGCCAAAGTAGAACATGCTGGCCACCCAGGCGTAGTCCTGCCCGACCAGCCCAATGTCGGCCCTGAGCCCCATCACCGATGCGTACGACACCGTCGTCTTGTCCAGGTAGTTCATCCCGTACACCACGCACAGCAGCGGCATCAGGTGCCAGTCGATCTTGCGCACCAGCCGCCGCTCCTCGCCCGCCGTCAGCCGCCGCGTGCCATGGCCGTGCGCCCGCAGCACCTCGAGTGCCTCGTCCGCGTCGTTCCGGTCCGCGTGTCGCAGCACGGCCGAGATGCTGCCCACTGCTTCGGACCTGTCGGGCTGCGGTGACGACGACGACGACGTCACCGACAGCGGCACGTCCTTCTCGCCCGCCGGAGCCGCCTCCACCACGTCGCCGGCCGACTGCGTCTTCTCGGGTCCCATGTCGTGCGTAGATGCGAGCAGATGAATGAAAGTGGAAAGGCTAGGACAGACCAGACGAGCCGTAGAGATCGTTCCCTTCATATCCCCGACAAGCTTCCCTATCCGTCTTGGCTTGCCGATCCGCTGATCCTCGCCGATCGCAAGCCGCTTGCCACCCGCGTCGAGATAACGACAAGAGCTCGAGTGGTGTCATTGGTGTGGAACTATGTAGCATTGTTTCGGATGGCCCGATCGCATCAAAGTGCAGCCTCGCGGTTGTTTTCACTACTCTTGAGAATTATGGAAAGACCATCGATAAGATGCCGTCCAGATGCCGGAGCCACTGCTAGCACCTTCCTATTCTGCATCATCCGAACCCCGCAATGTGCTAGCCGTTTTGGCCGGCTTCGGCCAAGCGATATCTGTATCTTCTACTGCGCAAGTTGCCGACCAGAAGAGGCGTGAGAGACGTACGACCGTACAGAAGGACCGTACAGGAGTTGGCCGTTGTATTCACTTGTCTGACATGTATTTTGGTTTTTACATTTTTTGTATTTTTATACTTTATATTCCCCTTCTTATCTGCATTACGTTTCTTTCATATGTATTTCCCTCTTCTTTCTTCGGCTATTCCCCTCCTATCCCCTCATAACATGCTTGTCATGGCCTCTGCACTCTCCCACACTTTGGGCGAAAAGTACGTCCACTGAAGGCCGTCCAGAGCCAGCTCTGGGTGCTGCCGCACAAACTCGCCAAATGAGGCGCCTCGAAGCTCTTTCCCTGGTATTGGCCTAGTCCATCCGCCCCTTCGTCCTCTGGAAGCTGGCCGGCCTCGTCTGCGACCAGATCGGCAAAGAATGCAAGCTCCTCCTCTGTCATCGTCCCCCACGTCGGCGCCCCATTTCCAAAGCCTCCTGCAGCCTGGTACACTTCTTGCACGAGCATGCTCTTGGCCCGGTCCAGGCTCTGGCTGTCGGGTGCCGGAAAGACGTTGGGCAGCTGCCTCCGGTCCGGTAGCAGCATCTGTGAACGCGACCCGAGGCCCTCCCACAGCTCTGCCGTGTAGAACTCCCGCCACTCGTCCCCACGCAGCGAGAACATGGCCTGAAAGGCAGCGAAACTCAGCTTCTGCAGCGAGCCGTAGTCGGGGAGCTCTGCCCGTGGCGACGACAGTCCGTCTCTCTCGGGCACAGTGAGACACGCATGCACATGCTGGATCCAGAAGTAGGCCTGCGTCTCCGAGTATGGAGGTGGCGGCGGCGGCGACGACACGTCTGTCGCTGCTGCTGCCCGCTGGCGCATCGTGACCTTCTGCAGCACGTCGAGGGCGCGTTTGACAATACGACCGCGGCGAGCCCCAGAGGAAAGCGTCTCCTTGACGACCGTAAAGGCAAATCGGGGCAGCCGTAGATCGTCGCCGGCGAGTCCGGTCGTCTTGGACCCCGATCTGCTTCGTCCCGTGTGGACAACACTGGCCGATGGCGCCGTGATCGTGTCCGGCAGCATGGCCAGGTCAGGCAGACACCATTCACTCTTGGCCCGCGGACTGAACATGAGGCCCTGCGAGTAGAACTGCCGCCAGAGGTTCTTGTCCATCAGATGGCAGTCCGCTCGCAATATCAGGGGAAAGTCATCGAGCTGGGGAAGCCGGATCGTCTTGTCCGAGCTCTGGGCGGCTGTCGTGCTGGCCATGTATCCTTTCAAGGCTCCGTGGATCCGGTGCAGCCAGAACATGGTCATTGTTCTGATTGGTCAGATGCCGGCACATTTACGCGAGGAAACAGGCGGGGGGCTTACCTGTGTGCCGTATTGCGAAACAGATCAGGCCGGCCTTCTCGCAGGCGGTCCAGGTGGCCGATGAAATCATCCGTCCACGCAAAGAGTCCTCTTGGCTTCAGATAGCCTTGAAGGATCACGCCCAGTCCTGCTCGCAGGTGGGATGCATGGTCCCACGAGGTCAGGGTGCCGTCCAAAAAGTCCTTCCAGAACGCTTCCGAAAGCTGCTCGCGCTGGCCGGCTAGGGCCACCTCCACTGCAATTCGCAGGTCCTCCTCGCTAGGAGAGGCCTCAGCAATTGCCTCTCGCGCATCCTTGCCCTGCCCAACTGCTCCCGGACGTGCCTCCTGTTGCAGCACTTTGCGGATCTCACTCAGCATCTCGTCTGTCCGGATGTGCCTGACTGCGTCGAAACCCGGAAGCAGTAGGACCCTGACCTGGACCTTGTCTGCAAATGGCGCGGCCAGATCTCGGAACTTGCCCGCCATGGTCCCAAGTTTCGCTAAGCGCTCCTCCTCCGACCCAATAAGATCCTGTTTGGTGAAAACTACCCAGACCTGCCTGCAGCCACCAGATGCGCAGTCCTCCAGGACTTCAATGAACGATTCAATGGAGTATTCCGCAAATTCGTCGTCGCTGATATCGTGCAGGAAGATACAAAACCTACCTTCGGAAAGATGATGCTTGAAGAGCGGTCTCTGCATCCCACAACCGCCTGTCGGTACCAGAGACCACGTCAATACTGTCAGTCGGGTTCCTCCTTCTCAAACAGCATCTGTGCTCGGAGAGCTTACCGTTCAGGTCCCACAAGGTAAACTTCCAGCCCGATCCATCGCGGACAGTAGCATCCTCCACGTTGTACCCGAACGTGGGGATGGTGGCAAACCCGTGAAAGCCGCAGAGGCTGTATAACAATGTTGTCTTGCCGGCATCCGCCAGGCCCATGAGCACGCCGCAGCTTCGGCCCTTGTCTTTCGAGAAAGGAAGTTTCCAGTTTCTTACTGGGCCTTTGTTAGAACAAGGCACCCTTGCAGCTCATGCTATTTAAAAACTTACACATGATGTCTTTTGTTTTGTTGAAAATATTGTAAACAGCAACTCAAGTGAAACAGGAGCCTGGCGGCTAGATATACGTCCACGTATCTCAAGGCTGATCTGGCGATCTGTCCCCACAGACACGGATCACCAACCACAACACTGCGCAAAGCATTGCTATATGTGGCCTTAATCTTTAGCAGACATGTACAAAAATAGACTCCGCTAATGTATCAATTATAGGATTCGTACATTTCCGCGCGCTTCGTTGATCGACGCGAGAAGGAGCCTCACTTTCCAGGTTGGATGCATCCGAGTCGACAGCGCCACTGACAAAGCCACAGAAGCACAGACCTAGTGGCCCCACAACGCGTCATCGATTCTGGAGCCGCGCACGGACGAGGGCACGCAGCTCCCTGTGGCCCGTGCACACCAACTCGTTCGCAAGTGCGCGAAAGTTGGTTGTTCCACAGCGGCTTGCAAGAGCGGCCAATTGGTGGGGCAAAGGCGGTGAAGAAACGTTGTGGACGGTAAGAACGGCACAAAAAATGTTGGTTGAGCTCGGCGCCTGGTTAAAATCTTGACTCGAGATCAGGCCATTTAAGACAGACGTCCGCCCATGTGGTTCCGCTCCCCTCCGTATCTCTTTTGTCCTTTTCTTTTTTCATGATTTCCAATCGTGTGCGGAGGACACAGACGCCGTGGCAAAACCGTCTTCCTGAGCCAATTTGACCAGCACGATGAAGAGAAAGGCAGAATCGGAGCCGCAAAAGGCGAAGCAGTCCAAGAGGACCAAGAAGGGCAAGTTGTGCGCGGATACGTTATGCTCGGTCGGACGACTGCTAACACGCTGCACAGCTGTCACAGCGGAGGAGGCCAAGAAGCGGTTCCGCAAGGGGCTCTTTGGGCAGTCGGTGCTGGACACCTCGACGAAAGAATATGCGGAATCGACGCCGTACAAGCACGCGGTGATCCACGAGCTGGTGGACGATAAGCTGCTGCGGTCGGTGCGCGACGAGATCCGCGAGAACGTGTCGTTCACGCCCAAGGAGACGGACATTTACAAGATCCACCAGTCGGGCGACCTGGCCAACCTGGACGGGCTCGAGGACGGGGCGCTGGCCAAGCTGCCGTCGCTGCTGTCGCTGCGGGATGCCCTCTACTCGGAGACCTTCCGCGACTACGTCTCGCACATCACCGGTTGCGGGCCGCTGAGCGGGTGCAAGACCGATATGGCCATCAACGTGTACACGCCCGGCTGCTACCTGTTGTGCCACGACGACGTCATTGGCAGCCGCAAGGTCAGCTACATCCTCTACCTGACCGACCCGGACACGCCGTGGCAGGCCGCATGGGGCGGCGCCCTGCGGCTGTTTCCCGTCTCGGAGCAGGCGGGTGACGACGGCGCCGTGGCCAAGACGCCGGGCCCGGACCCCGTCAAGGTCATCCCGCCGGCCTGGAACCAGCTGAGCTTCTTTGCCGTGCAGCCGGGCGAGAGCTTCCACGACGTCGAGGAGGTCTACCACGCCGACTCGGCCGAGCAGCTGCGCAAGGACGGCGGCCGCGTGCGCATGGCCATCAGCGGCTGGTTCCACATCCCCCAGCCGGGCGAGGCCGGCTTCGTGCAGGGCGCCGAGGCCGCCCAGCTCAAGAACAGCGGCCTCATGCAGCTGCAGGGCAACCCGGACCAGCACGACCGGCCGCAGACCAAGACGGTGGCCGTGACGACAAGCAGCGACAGCCAGGCCGGCCGCAGCAGCGGCCAGGACTTTGACGAGGCCGACCTCGAGTTCCTGCTCAAGTACCTCTCGCCAGCCTATCTCACGCCCGACACGCTGGCCGCCATGTCCGAGCACTTCCAGGAGAACTCGAGCATCACGCTGCCGACCATCCTGAACGCCCGGTTCTCGGCCCGGCTGCAGGAGGACATTGCGCGGCGGGAGGCCGACGTGGCGACAACAAACAAAACGAAACCGAATGGCAACAAGGACGGCAAGGACGAGGCTGGCGGCCGGTGGAAGGTGGCGAAGCCGCCACACAAGCATCGGTTCCTGTATGTGCAGCCGGGCGACGCGCCGGAGGACTCGCCGTGGCACGAGCTGCTCGACGTGCTGCTTCCGAGCAAGGCGTTCCGCATGTGGCTACAGATTGCGACGGACACGACAGTGACGTCGCACGACCTGCTGGCGCGGCGCTTCCGGCGAGGCAAGGACTACACGCTTGCGACCCAGCACGACGGCGATGCTCGGTTGGAGCTCAACATTGGTCTGACGCCGACGAGTGGATGGGGTGATGAGGAGAAGGAGGAGGAGGAGGAGGAGGAGGAGGAGGAGGAGGAAGAGGAAGAGGAAGAGGAAGAGGAAGAGGAAGAGGAAGAGGAGGAAGAGGAAGAGGAAGAGGAAGAGGAAGAGGAAGAGGAAGAGGAAGAGGAAGAGGAAGAGGAGGAGGAGGAGAAGAAGGAAAATGAGGAACAGACAAAGGGGAACGGCAAGGCAAAGGCCAATAAGAAGAGCGCCACGAACGGGGAGAAGAGCGAGACGAATGGGAAGAAGAGTGAGATGAACGAGGAGAAGAGCGCTACGAAAGGGGATAAGAACGAGAGGAACGAGAAGGACGAAAAGGACGACAAGGAAAAGGACGAGGACGAAAAGGATGAAGACGGCGTTGGCGGCCACGAGGTGTACATGGCGGGCGACGAGGACGACACGGAGGACGCGGCCGTGTACCGGACGAGCAGCGATGAGGACAACATCCTGTTCTTCCAGGCGGCAGCTTGGAACAAGATGACGATTGTGCTGCGTGACAGCGGGACGCTGCGGTTTGTCAAGTACGTCAACCGCAAGGCGCCGGGCGACCGCTGGGACGTGTCGGCCACGTTTGAGATTGAGGACGAGGAGGATGGAGAGGAAGAGAATGCGGACCCCAATGCAGGCATTGTAGCCAGCTCTCCGGAGGAGGAGTTCAACGGCTTCTCGAGCAGTGAGGACAGTGACTCTGATTAGTGGTGTGTAATGTACTTGAGAAGTACTCCCCACTGTGGCTGTTCTGTGGCTGTACTGTATCGTTTATTTAGTTATGTGGTGTATGCTTCTTGGCGGTATAAGCGTTTCTCTCCCATCCTATGCTCTCCGTGTTTCGACGGCAGCCCGCAGCTTGGCGATGACGTCGGCGGGATCGGCGGCCCCAAAGACGGCCGAGCCGGCGACGATGACGTTGGCGCCCGCCTCGGCGGCGACGTCGATGGTGGCGGGTCCGAGGCCGCCGTCGACCTCAATGTTGAGGTCGGGGTAGCGGTCGCGCAGGGTGCGGACCTTGGGCATCTGGTCGGCCATGAACTTTTGGCCGCCAAAGCCAGGCTCGACAGTCATGACGAGCAGCATGTCGGGGCGATCGGCCGCGTCGGCCACGTCGACGAGCGGGAAGAGCACGTCGACGGGCGTGCCCGGCTTGATGGCGACGCCGGCACGGAGACCGAGGCTGTGGATGTAGCGCACCAGCTCGGCCGGCGTGGTGCGGGCGTCCGACTGGGCCGACGGGGTCTCGGCCGCGGTCGAGAAGGCGGCCTCGTAGTGGAAGCAGTACAGGTCGGCGCCGGCGTCGCGGAACTCGCGCACCCATCGCTTCGGTTCGGCGATCATCATGTGGCAGTCAAAGGTGCCGCGGCCGAGAGGGGCGTCGGCGCCCGGGGCCGCGACGTGCGACCGGATCTTGGCGACGACGGGCGGGCCAAACGTGAGGTTGGGCACAAAGTGACCGTCCCTGGGACGTGTGAGCGGACGGGGAGCGAAATGATAAGATGATAGAACCCTACATAATGTCGACGTGCAGCCAGTCGGCGCCCTGCTCGATCGTCTTGGAGCACTCATGGCCGAGATTGGCAAAGTCGGCCGACAGGATCGACGGCGCAATGATGGCGGGAGGCGACATGGTGGTATGATGGATGTAGAGCTGTTCTGCGAAAAGCTCTGCTCCGATGCATATGGCGGGGTAGCTTATTGTTTTAGCGGGTAGCATGTCCTCGGCGCTGCCAGATGCAAAAAAAGAAATTTTACTCCGATACGGGGAATCGAACCCCGAGCTGGTCGGTGAGAGCGACCGATGTTAGCCATTACACCATATCGGATGGACTGATACTGTGTTGCACGAGTGGCCGCCTTCTATACCGCGGCCAATGGGAGAGCTCAATGCCATGACTAATGCCATTTTGCCATTATGACCTGACCTCAACTTGTTGGCTTGGCCATCCCAACAGATCCACCAGAACGCTTGTCGTCCACGTCCCCTCGGCCTTTCTTCCTGTTCTCTCCTTCATTACCCTCCTTTCTCCCTCTGCTCGCCTGCTGTCATGACTGCCCTGCTTGCCTCGCTGCCGCTGGTCGGCCGCCTCATCGCAAGCGCCAGTCCGGCCGTTCAGCTGGTCCCCGTCAAGGTCCACGCCGTCGAGACCGCGCCCGAGCGCCGGCCGCGCACGCTCAAGCACCTCCTGCGGGCCAACCACGTCAACCACGCGCTCGTCTACCACGGCGGCCTGCGCCGCTACAACCACATGCCCCATGCCCTCTGCTCGGCCTATCTGCTGGGCGCCTCGTCCGAGCAGCTCAACGCCATCTACGACGTCCTCTCGCGCCAGCTCGAGCCCTGGACCGAGTCGCCGGCCGAGATCTCCGACCTCGACTGGCGCGACTTTCTCGGCGACCGCCCGTACCAACGGGCCTATGTCGACTTCTTCGAGGACGTCTACGCCTCCCACGACGTCGCCTACGACTGGAAGGCCGTCGTGACCAACTACCTCTTTGCCGGGCCGGACCCCCTGGCCAACAACCTCATCAGTGGCCGTGCGTCTCCCCCCCCGCTTTGTTCCAATTGCCCCTGCTCTGACACCCCCAGTCGGCTACCCACTCATCCACCTCGCCTATGCCTTTGAGATGGACAGCCGCATCATCGCCATCGAGGCGCTGGCCGTGGCGTCCGTCTCGTACGACTTCTTGCACCGCTACATGGACGCGCCGTCCTACAGCCGGCCGGCCCCGCCGCGTCTTGCCGCCGACGGCGCCTCGCTCCCGGCCCTGCTGGCCCGCGTCGCCACAGACGCCCGCTTTGACGGCCTGACGGCAGCCGGTCCCCGCGCCACGGCACTGCTCCCGTTGACGGTGGCCGGAGCGGGCGCCATGGCCGAGGCGACGGCCGAGGCGACGGCCGAGGCCCACGCCGGCTTCGGCGCGGTGCTAGAGGCGCTCTTCGCCACGCCGGCCGTCGAGGACGCCCTGCTCGAGTACTGGAATGCCTGGAACGTCGGCACCGGCGACCTCACACGCCAGTTCCGAGACCTCCAGGAGGTCGCCGTCGCCCTGCTCGTGGCCACGGTGCCGCCCGGCTCCCACGCCTACAACTTCTTCCTGTGCCAGGTCCTGACCACCAGCCATGCCACCCGCGTGCTGCTGCCACATCTGCCCGCCCGCTACCACGTCCCGCTGCTGCGCCAGTGGTGGCTTCTGACCCTGGCCGTGTACGTGTCCGCCCGCCGGCCTCCCATCGAGTCGGACAACGTGCCGGCCGACCGCGGTGGCCGCGGCTGGACGTACGTGGAAGCGCAGGTGCTGACTTCGCGATGGAGCACGGATGCGCACTATATCAAAGGTCAGTGTGTGAGAGGGAGGGAGAGGGCGAGAGATCGAGGCCGCCTAAGCTAACCGGACCAGCCATCCGTGCGATCAGAGACGCGTCCACGACCTGGGGGGACGTCCAGGACCGATTCGTCTGTTCGGCCGTGCGCTTTGTGGACGATTTTCGCGGCTGGACGCGATGATAATCGTGGCGGAGCCGAAGGATCAGGAGCGCCGCAGCTAAGGCCTCTACGGAGTATAGACAACAGGGGGGTGAGGACGGATATGGAAACAAGAGAAAACGTTGCAGTGTACGGATTACAGTACAATTGTACAATTGGGCATTTCGGCGCAGGCGTTTCTTCTTCGTGATGGGGAAAGGCAAGGCAGGTTGAAAAAGAATTAATGGTTAGATTTTTAAATTCAGGACATAGTATTATTCTATGGCCCGCGACAACCTACCAAACCGGATTGAGTAAACAGGGGGACAGCCTTGTCTCCCACGCCAAAAGAAAGTCTTCGGATCCGCTCGGGCCAGCCGCAAGGCAGACTAGAGTAAGTCTTATCTGCAAGATTCACCCAGCCGTTGCGACACTTGGCCCCTTAAATAACGGCCTGGGGATCTTCTCCTTGGCCCTTCATCTGGGCCTTCATCAGGGCCTTCATCCCATCTCTGCGTTTTCTCAAATCTTGTCAAGCAAATGGATAGAGCTCTCAAGTCACAGTCGGAAGGCCTGGAGATCTGGTACGAGGGCAGCCATGCGATTGTCGACATCTGCTTTGTGCACGGCCTCGGAGGACACCGAAACAGCACCTGGACAGCTTACGGACAAGCATTGCCCTGGCCAAAGGCGCTGCTCCGACAGGTTTTCCCCAATGCCTGCATTATGACGTTTGGCTACAGCGCGCACGTCGTGCGCCGATCGGCTGTTTCGGCAAACCGTGCAAGCGACCATGCCACGAACCTCTTGCACAACCTCTCCAGCAACCGGACTGAACGTGGCGCATCCTCTCGTCCCTTGATCTTTGTCGCACACAGCCTCGGCGGTATAATCTGCAAAATGGCCCTGCTCTTATCACGCAACCACCCCGAAGTCCATCTGCGTCCAGTCTTCAACAGTTGCATCGGGATTGCGTTCATGGGCACACCACACAAGGGATCGCCAATAGCAAGTTGGGCAAAGGCACCTGCGTTTATGCTCGGAGCCATCAAGTCGACAAATACGTCCCTGTTGGAGTTGCTAGAGTTTGGCAGCCAAGGGCTCGAAGTGGTCCAACTCCAGTTCTCGAACCTGCTGCACGAGTTCCGAAAATCTTTCAATGTTACCTGTTTTTTTGAAGAGCTCCCGCTATCCCCTTTTGGACATGTTGTCACCAAGGACTCTGCTGTCATAAATGGATACAACGCTATCAGCATTCACGCCCACCACCGGGACATGGTCCGCTTTAGCTCCGCGGAGGATGAAGGGTACAAGAGGCTGGTCAGTGAGCTGAAGAGATGGGTGTCGAAATCGAGGCCGTGGTACCTAGCAGCACCCGACTTGTTGCGTAGCCATGTTGTCACTTTGAGCGCGAGAACTCGAATTCGCGCTTTACCAAGCAATTCGGAAAGCGAAGACAGTCATTTGCAATCGACTTTCGACACTCGAAATCGCAGCTTCTTGGGAGTCCCTGATGTGTCGTTTGGCGGCCCAAGACGGAGTCAAGACCAGGCCGAAAGATCGCTTCGTCGGTTTAGTTCTGGCTTCTTTAGGGGTGAGGGATAATCTGGCGAATTTTGATAATACTAATCAACGAGACGCACTGTTGAATGACTGCAGACTGCAGAGTTCATGTACATAAACATGGTAATTCCAGATAAGCTGCACGGTAGCTATAAATTAGCTGGTGGCTTCTTTGACCTAATCAACCTAATTTGAACGCAATGAATTCTTCCATTTTGTGTACGGATTACGGAGTAATAGTTCTGTAATGCCATTTGGGGAATGGCCGAATATCTGATCCATGCGTAATAGACGCGATTTCCGTTATAAGCTCAGCTCGCAGTCAAAGCGGGGAACAGTGGGGACATCTTTCCCAATCGAGACTCTCAGACACAACTCACGCGTACTTGCCAATTATCACTGCGTCACTGATAACCGTACACGTTCGCGAGCCCAACCGAGATAACAGCAAATCGGTCGACAATCCTTCAGCTTCCCACTTCTGGTTGTTGGGCTCAACTGCGGATCCTCACTGCAAAGCCCTTCTCCTTTTCTTCCATTCTGCCCTTTCTTGTTCCTGGCCGGCCGATTGAGCAAGACTCGTCGAGCTGCAAGCTTCTCTTCATTGCTTTTTAGACTTTTTGACCTTGGCAAAAGAGCCGCTTTTCTGCTTCATCTGCCTGATCGTTGGCCGTGACAGCATCCTTTCGTTGCGGGAAGCGAGAATCCTCCCAGGATCCGGCAGAAGCCGTCATCTCGCGACGCCCAGGGAGGGAGGACCACGACGTCTTCACAATGGCCGCCACCTCGTCTTCCAGCTCGACGTCGGCTGAGCGGCAGCCGCTGCTGATGCGACGCACGTTCAGCCATGAGATGGAATCGGAGCCGGTGTATGCCTGCATCGCGAATCCGCACTCGCACCTGCCGGTCTACACCAACATCCACCGGATCCGGCGTGACATTGTGGCCGTGGTGGAGGACTATCTCTCGGCCGAGCAGCTGCGGGACATGCGGATCAACATCTCGGTGATCCGGCCGCTGGTCGACAAGCTGTACGAGCTGGACGACATCTCCATCGGTATGTCCTTTCTCCGGGAAGGGTGGCCCGATCTGCATCTCGCTGACCGACAGTCTACTGTCTCCTCGTCAACCGGGCCCAGTTTCTCTACGAGCAGTCGGGCAACAAGAACCGGCAGAACGTCAACTTTACGCGGGCAGCTCTCTGCGAGCTGATTGCTCACCGGATCCTCCGGCGCTTCAGCGAGGACAACGACGGCGTGGCCGGGCTGCTGGTGCTCTCGCACATCCTCGTGGCCGGCTTCGAGCCGTTTCAAAACGCACCTGAATCGGTCCGACTGGAGGCTGCCCAGACCGAGTCCTGGATCTACAGCCGCACGCTGCCGGCACTCGAGGTGGCCATATTGAGCGAGAGCAAGCTCTTCCTCAGCTCGACGGCCTGCCAAAAGGTCATTGACGCTATCTACGTCGGCCGCGTCACGTACACGCCCTCCAGCTTCATCGACATCATCCCCGACCACTACAAGCAGAAGCCGATCGCGCTCTACGACCCGCGCGAGGCCTCGCTGCTTAACCAGTACCGCCTGATTGTGCCACGCACCCGCAACATCCTCGAGACACTGCAGTTCAGCGTGCTGCTGGGCCTCTATCTCTGCTTCATGGCCGAGCGAGACGCCTCCCGCTACAGCAAGCTCGAGATGGCCTTTGCCGTCTTCTCCTTCGGCTGGGTGCTCGACCAGTTCGCCACCATCCTCGAGCACGGCTGGCACGTCTACACGCAGAACCTGTGGTCCTTCCTCGACGTCATCTACGCCGCCGTCTACTGGTCCTATCTCGTGCTCCGGCTGCACGGCTGGCGCGTCGGCTCGCTCGAGTACGGCCAGCAGGCCCTCGACGCCTTGGCCATGGCCGCACCCGTGCTGATCCCACGCATCGCCTTCACGGCCATGTCCGACAACCTACTCTTCGTGTCGCTGCGCTCCATGGTCGCCGACTTCACCCTGCTGACCGCCCTGGCCATGTGGTGCTTCGCCGGCTTCCTGCTCTCGCTCGCGTGGTTGGGCGAGGGCCAGCATCCCATCGTGACCATCAGCAAGTGGATGGTCTACATCTGGTTCGGCCTCGACGGCACCGGCATCCAGCGGTCCACCGAGTTTCACTGGCTGCTGGGACCCGTCCTCATGGTCGCCTTTGCCTTTCTCGGCAACACCCTCTTCCTAACGATCCTGGTGTCCATGCTGTCCAACACGTTCAGCACCATTGTGTCCAATGCCACCGCCGAGATCCAGTACCGTCGCGCCGTGCTAACGCTCGAGGGCGTCAAGAGCGATGCCATCTTCGCCTACCAGCCGCCCTTTAACATCCTGGCTCTCTTCATCCTGGTCCCGCTCAAATTTCTCGTGTCGCCGCGCTGGTTCCACAAGATCCATGTTGCCTGCGTCCGCACCATCAACCTGCCCATTCTGCTGCTCATCGCCATCGCCGAGCGTCGGCTGCTGTGGCCGGCCTCGTACGATGAAGCGACCGGAGCGGCCACGCCGTCACGCCGCTCGTTCTGGGATGCCTGGCGCATCACGGTGCACGGCGACATCCGCGCCGTCTTTGACCTGCCGCCGCCAGACTCTGTCGAGGACGAGATCGCGGCCGACGACGACCTGACGCACCATCTGATCCGCCGCCAATTTGCTCGGCCGCCGCAGGCTGTTGCTGAAGTCCGAGGCCTCAGCCACGGGTCTCGTCGGACGTCTTCTGCTCCCTCCAGCGACACTGGCGACAACTCCGGCACCGGTCGGCTGTCGGTGGTCAGGTTCGCCGACAGCGCCCACCTGCCGCCATCAGAAACGCGCAAGCGCTCGCCGCCACCGACCACACCGGCACCACCACCGACGCTGCGGCACAAGCATGGCGTCAGCCGACGGGACAGTATCGCTTTGCCGGGCCTCGACCCAGACAAACTGCGGACGCTTCTGGACGAGTCCGACGCGGACGTGGGCCGCGACACAAACGTGGACGAGGACATGCGCTCGGATGGGACGAGTATCAGCTTTGGCAGCAGCCGTGACAGGCGGCTGACCGGGATGCATCGGCGGCTGGGCGAGCTGGAGGAATCCATGGCCCGCATCGAGAGCATGCTCAGCCAACTGATCAACCAGACCAGCAGCCCGAGCGACGGCCAAGACGAGGATACGGCACGCGATATCGAAGACGCGGTGATTGACGATGGAGAGATGAGCGACGCCGAGCAGACAGGCTCCATCGCAGATCTAGACTTGACAACCACCACATAAGAGTACATTTTTGATCATTTTTAGCTGCTAGCTGTTTGGGATACATTTCATGTTGAGCTTGAACTTTTGCAAATTTGAAAATACCCGCTGGCATTAGATATACGGTGTATCACTTTCTATGGTGTTGGATCTACATGGCATTTTGGAAAGGTTTGTTTTACTCTGCTTGACGCTACGCTACACCGTATGTTATACGCAAGTGCTGAGGCGTCGCTGCCTTGTCATGTCATTCGATAGGACCTTCTGCTTTTGGACAGTCATCTGTGGCCGAAACGGGAAACAAAACTTGCCCCCAAACAACACTCAACTACGACTCAACGAGCAGCGAGCAACGAAATAGACCGCGTCCCGACTTCAATGTGTTCAACCGCCTACTACATCCATCCGAGCTGCCACTGTCGTTGGCTCTGCATAACACGTCGCTGTGCCCGAGGCCGCGGCTTCTCGACCTGTCCCCATCTCCTCGACGGCACCGCCAGACTTGTTCCGCCGGCCTATCGCGCACGGCTGCCCGGCTTTGTCCCCAGCGGCTCTGCTTCCGCCGTCGATGCTGCTGCTCTGCCGCTGTCACTGCCCTCGTCGGCCTGTCCGCTGCACGACCTGCACGGCTGCTACGACCGCAACGACATCCGGCGCGTGCTGGACGTGCAGAACGGCATGCGATGGGGGTCTGGACCAAACAAGGAGGACCCTGGCGTCGAGTGGAACTGCTGCTGCATTTCTTAGGATTGTGAGCAAATCTCGGCCAGCGGTCACGGATACGGATACCCCGGATTCAGCAGACATCAGCCTCTCTTTCTCTAGCTATTATCTCTCAAAAACATAAAGAGGCGCAGCCTCGTTTAATTAAGAACAAAAAACATTCAAACAGCGCTATTCCGATGTGTCTTGCAAAGTCTCAGGAGGTGAACTCGACGGCGCGCTTGGCCGTGGTGCTGTTGGCCATCTGGAAGGCCACGACGCCGCCAAAGGGCCCGGCTGAGTTGGAGTTGGCAATCTTGATCAGGCACACGTTCGACAGGCCGTTGACGGTGCCGTTGCAGGTAGTTCCAGCGGGGATAGAGACGGCAACAGGCTGTGATTGTTAGTGATTGAGGGGAGAGGGGAGAGGGGAGAGGGGAGGGAAGAGGAGAGAAAACTGAAAACTGAGAGAAGAGAAACTAACATAGTCCTTGTTCACGTTGGACGCCCGCTTGGCGAGGCCCGCCTTGACCATGAAACGACGGACGACACCGGAGGACTTGATCTCGCCGCCGTCGCCGGGCACTTGGGTCAGGATGTCGGCCTTGGTGCCGCTGGCAAAGGCACCGGTGCCGGTCGTGTCCACAATGGCCTGAAGGGGACCGGCGCCATCTGTGGTGACGATGTGGAAGGTGCCCGAGAGCGTGCCGTTGGTGGCCGAGACCTGTGGCAGCGTCGAACCCGAGAGCTCCTGCGCCTGGGCCACCATCGAGACTGTGTTCTTGCCCTGGCCGTTGGTCTTGCCCAGGCCGTTGGTGGCGATCTTGGTGGAGCTGAAGACGGTGGTGTCGACTTCCGTCTTGACGAGTTAGCATGGCCTGTCATTGTGTATACAGAGGACAGCGATGGTCACGGACCTTGGAGTTGGACCCGGCACCGGGAACGATGGCACCCTGGATGCCAATGGCGGTGGTGTTGCCACCGGCATCGCCCGTGATCACGGCGATCTTGCCGTGAGCCGCAACGAGGGGAGAGGCGGCAAGCGCGAGGAGAAGGACCTTGGCGAACATGATTGCGACGGTGAGGACTGGCGAAGAAATTGGCGAAGAGATTGGAGAAGAGACACAAAAGAGTGATGTAAAAATGTAAGAACAGAAAAGGGCTCGAGTCAATCGGCCAAAGAGAAGAATAGCTGGAAAAAGAAAAGAAGAGGAGGCTGATGTTTGTTGATGCTGTTGCTGATGAGGGAAAGGATCCGATGTCGAAGAGAAGAAGGAGACAGGGCACTTATATACGTCCATGTCTCCCACGGTTCTCAGGATGGACATTGTCCGTGGAACATGGCCCCTTCGCTCTCTACGCCCCTTCCCCTTGGCTGCCCCTCGGGCAAGGGAGGTTGACGATGTGAGTATGCTGACAGGAGTGGAAAGGGCAGAGGGCAGAGGCTTGGCAGGGGCTCACAAACAAACAGTACGAGAGCCTGGCGGCTCGAGCAGTGGCAGCGGCCGTGGCTTAGCCGTCTCGATATACGAGACATCTCAGACCAGCATCACCATAACTGCCGGCTGCTTCCCCTGAGGCTGCATATGAAACCCAGGACGGCTCAGCCGTCGAAACTCTCGGGGACAGTCCCCGTTTCTAGTGTTGCCGATCCAAACGGATCGCCGGATCGCCGGATCGCTGGCGGAGTTCCTGGCAAGAGTACGTACGGTGGCAGCTGCATTCGCCTTGGACGTCTCTCGGACATCTCCTACGGTCCACGGGATCGCTGTCGGCTCAGGCTCAAGGAGACCTGGTCTCACATCACAGCCGTGCGTATTCTCGTGGGCCTCACGGCAACCTTCTCGATACGCCCAAGGAGACGATCTTGCGACGTTGGGTGTCGGCACTTTGGTCACCACCGCTTCTGCCTGGCGAATGCCTCCTCTTCCTCTGCTTCTCTCCTCCACTCTTCCGTTTCGATTTACTGGGCCTCTCGTTTCAGGATGCCGTGTCTGGCAGATTTGCAAAATTTTCCGGTGGAAACGGCCGGCAGGATCCGCGGCAGGCTCACGTACCTCACGATCCAGTCGCGAGGCGTCTGGACGGTCCCCCTTCTGCTCAGAGAAACCCAAAAGCTGACAGGGCGCGAAGCGATGCAGCAGTCTGAGGAGCCGGCAGTGATTCTGTAGTGGGTCAAACCAATGCCGAAAACCAATCGCGTCCAATATTCTGTTCTGCCGCATCCTACCGCCTTTCGCCTGAAACTTGACCAAAACCTTCCCAGACTTCCGACACCAATCAGTCTTTGCTCTACCCATCCTCAAGCATTGGCCATGTGGAAGCTGTCATCGCCAAGCTCTTGTCGCCAAGAACATTGATGCTTAATTCTTAATCTGTTGGACGGGCGCAATTTCACTGCACATGAGACCAAATATTTTCAAAGCCATTAGCTGCTTTCAAGGCTGCTATCTGCTTGCCGAGTGGCAATTGGCAATTTACAACTTCAACAAGTTTGTTTGAATGTCTAGCTCTAGCCGCCCTCTATACTGCTGTCGAAAATTCGGACAACTGATTTGTAGCAACTTACTACACTCGGAGGTCAGAGATGGCTGAGTCAGCACAATCACTCCCGCACCTATAGCAAAGTACGGAATAGGAGCAGAGTGGTATGGATTCTCCCAACTCTTTCAGCAACAGGCAGAAATCGGGAATCTCTGAAGACTCCTGATGCTTCGGTTCCCGCTTACTGCATGATCGGAAGAGCTCTCGTGCTGGTCGATCTGCCACACCATCAGTCAACAGGTCGACCCATGTGCTTTCATTTTGCAGGATCGCATGCATACGATAAGAGAAAAGACCGAACCACTGATTGTCCTAGACATGGAGCTAAATGCAAATGATCCGACTCGACTCGACATTCACGAGAATAGAATCGGTCTTTCACTGGCGACCTGCTGTGTTCTTCGGTGGAACGACGTTCTCTTGCGATCAAGGTCAGGCGAAACGGATCCATAGTGGTCTATTTTGATCCTCCGTGCAGTGCATGAGCCAATGCGGTTGGTTCACAAGACGGACATTGTTACTATTATGGTCGTCGGTGAGCACTCGGTCGGCAACTCCTTCGTCACAAGGACGACTCGCTGGCTAGTGCCTCTCTCACCCCCATATTGGACATTATGGCATAACAGAGAACATTGCATGCTACAGAGTATTATGCCACCACCCTTTTGAGCTAGTCTCTACAGGCAGCTGAACTGAATTTACAGATTAAACCCCCTCCCCCCCCACTGATGGGCGTGCATCATGCGGAAATTGAGGGGGGCGGGAGGACCCTTTGGATGGACCAGGGGGCAAGAACGTGCTCTAAGCTGGCCGTCTCTTTGGTCCGTCGGCCACGGAAGCCTCACCGGCAGGCCGGGCAGTCCGGGCGGGCGATCGCCCTTGGCATGAACCCGAGGGCGTGCATAACCTACATCGTGCAGATATCGAAGCTGTCTCCCACAGCTGGCGCGGCTAAGCCTTGGGAAGCATCGAAGCAACACCAGGGAAGCCTGTCAAGCTTTCAGGCCCCAACCTCCGAATTTGCCAAGACGAGCGGGAAGAAGCCAAGACGGCAGGCTCGATTTGGCTTCGGCAGACGTCGCGGGAAGATATTTAGTCCTGCATCTGTATGACGTATTACCAGATGAGCAGCCTCAAGATGGTTCTGCCTCGTTCAGGCGATTGCCCGGTTTCTGAGGCGAGAAAATGAGAAACGAAGGAATGAAAGGACGAGAAGGAACCGAGTCGAGGGGGCCAATGAAAATGAACAGAACCAGAGCATGCTTCTAGCTGCTGCATGAAACGGTCTTCCCCGGCCGGTAAAGGCCTCAGCTACGACTACAAGCGCGCGTGTGGCCATACGAGTACCTGAAGTCGTCGGGAACGACGGCAGGGAAAATGGGGATTCCAAATGCCAGGATGCGATTCATGTTTGCTCGTAAGACGCAAGCATGAGCTCCTGTTGAAGTCACTCGAAAACCGGTCCAATTAGGCAATTGTTAAGGCCACGGCAGGACGCTGACGGCCTGCACTAACAGTTGGCCTGTCAGACAGCCAGGCACGTGGGCTGAGAACGGCGAATGGTTAGCTATGGCTGGGGCCAGGGAGGAGGAGTGGGGCGGAAGAGGTACGAGGCTGCGCCATAACTCCGCATCCAGCATTTGGGTTTGCTTAGAGCCTGTCGATCTCACACGTGTATAGATGCAGCGACGCCATTGGCTGGCCGTCTCAAGGTCGCCAAGAACGCGCTAAACCTGCATCTCCACCACGATCCACCCGTCTGCTGCGACCTCTTGTCGGAGCACGCGACCAGTAGCCACGATAGACATTACGGAGCATGCAGACAGAGACCGAGGCCGAGAACGGTGACCGGCAGTGCTGTCTGGGGGGAGGGCTGCAAGGGGCGAGACGACGTGACTCTGGCTTGATTCCGCGCGGATGTGGGCAGGCGAGGCTGCAGGCAGACGTGCAATCTGCCGGAACGGACAGGAGAGATCAGATAAGCCGCGAGTCGTACACCGTCTGTAGGACGCAGCACTGCGGCAGAAGACAACGGCTGCAAGCAAACGTATCGGCGGCTTAGCGGCATGAATCTAATGCCGAGTCTGCACAGCTAGCTCTTTCCTCGCATTCTCCTTGTCTTTTCCTGTCCGGAGGGTGCCACCTTCCCTCTGTCCTTTGTACCTTCCCCAGCGGGCGACGGGCCAACATGCTATGTAGTGAATACGTGTATGCTTTCATAGCTCCTTCTCCCTTGCCGTCCCATAATAAGCGTCTCCGCAGCACGCCGCCGGTCTCCGCCGTACCATAGGGTCGAAATCAGCGACCGACGCAAGCCAGTGTAAAAACAAACGCAACTGGCCCGCCCCAGCGCATCTACTGTCCTGCGGCGTGCTAGTGTCGAATTTTTCTGCACTCAGTCATGGCCCCACGGCGGTCGCCACAGCCGGCTTTAGGGGAGCTAACAAGGGTCAGCCGTGGAGCATGAAAAGCCGAATAAAATAAAAATAAATAAAAATTCAGAAGGCGGGAGGATGAGACGATGACTGGGGAAGCTACTGGGTAGAACGGTCATATAAGCTACTGCTCTCCGGCGTCTTTGTTTCTCGACCTCTTCTCCTTCTTCCTCTCCGGCCAATTTGCTCGTCTTCGACCTTCCTGCCTCTGGGAACCGAGAGACTTGTCTCTGACCATCTTCGTTTGGTCACTTCGCCATTCTTCTTCCCCATCTCATCTTCCCTCCCCCCACAAGATGGCCAACTTCATCCAGCACCAGCAGGTCCACCAGGCCAGCATTGGCCTGATTCCTGTGCCTCACGGCCCAGAAACGGGCGATGAGTCTGAGAACTACCCCGTTGGCCCAGAGGGCTACTACACCGAGGACCAGGAACGCGAAATCTTCAAGTATCTGACGCACCCCGACGACAGCTTCGACGAGAACGGCACCTACTGGGCCGATCTGAAGCTGGGCAAGCGCATTGCCTTTGTCAACAAGGTCAACAACGCCGAGGCCGCCAAGGAGCTCAAGAGCACCTGGGCGCTGTTCAAGGCGGATCCTCTCGGCCCCGTCTCCTGGTACTTCCGCAATGCTGTCCTTCCGGGTGCTGGTCTCGGCCTGGAGGGCTACGTCCTCTTCTCCATCGGCAACCTGAGCCCGCTCTTCTCTCTCGCCTGGCCTCACTGCTGGGGCTCCAAGAAGACGCTCGAATGCAGCAAAGACTGGATCTCTGCTGTGTCCTATCTCGAAGTCGTCGGCATCATGATCGGCCAGGCCGTCGTCGGTGTACGTTCACACAATACCCTGCAGTTGCAAATCCGTCTGGTTCGCTGAGCCTTGCTAATTCTCGTATAGGTCATGGGCGATTGGCTCGGTCGTCGTTGGGGTCTGATCCAGGACGCCATGATCATGTTTGTCGGTCTGCTGATGCTCACGGCCAGCTGGGGCCTGACCATGAACGGCTGGGTCGTCTGCTATGCCTGGTCGCTATTCTTTTACGGCTTCGGTGTCGGTGGCGAGTATCCCATGACGGCCACGTCCTCGATGGAGAATGCAGTCGGTGCCGGCAAGCTCTCGACCCGCGACGATCGCCTCCACCGTGGCCGCAAGGTCACCATGGCCTTCCTGATGCAGGGCTGGGGCCAGCTGGCCAACCAGGCCCTGCTCATCATCCTGCTGCTCATCTTCCACCACGGCCAGGGCGACCCGCCGTACAGCCTGTCGTCTGTTCAGTGGACCTTCCGTCTCTCGTTTGCCTTCCCGGCCGTCGGCACGCTCTGGCTCGTCTACTACCGTGTCTACAAGATGCCCAACGCCTCTCGCCAGCTCCAGATCGCCAAGAAGAAGAGCAATGTGACGGGCTACGACCTGGCCTCGCTGCAGACCACCGTCCACCACTTTGGCGGCCGTCTGCTTGCCACTGCCGGAACGTGGTTCTGCAATGACGTCTTCTTCTACGGAAACAAGCTGTTCCAGGTTCGTACATGCTCTAGCCTCTTTTCTCTCCTGCTTTCCTGCTCTCCTGCTCTCCTACGGTGCTAACCCGCTCAGTCGCAATTCATCAGCGTCATCACCGGCGGCTCCAAGAGCGTCATGGTTGGCTGGGTCTGGAACATCTGCAACATCATCGTCTCGCTGGCAGGCTACTACCTGGCTTCCTTCCTCATTGACAACAAGATGTACGGCCGCAAGATGATGCAGCAGATCGGCTTCCTGATGTGCTTCGTCATGTTCGTCGTCCCGGCTTTCCACTACAAGTACTACGTCAGCTCGGAGCACATCCACGCCTTCCAGGCCATGTACTTTATCTCGTCCTTCTTCAACCAGTTCGGTCCCAACTCTGTCACCTTCCTCGTCGCCGGGGAGGTTTTCCCCACTCCCGTGCGCGCGTCGGCCCACGGCTTCTCTGCCTGCATTGGCAAGGCTGGTGCCCTTCTGGCCTCGGTTCTCTACAACTACATCGACATCCAGACCAAGTTCTACGTCGTTCCCTGGTTCGGTCTGGCCGGCATGGTCCTGACCTTTGTCTTCCTGCCCGACACGACCGGCCTGGACCTGAAGGAGCAGGAGCGCCGCTGGGACTACATCAAGCAGGGCCGTGAGGATGAGTACCACGGCATTGCCGTCCACCCCCAGCACCTGTCTCTGTGGGAGCGCATGCGGGGTGTTGGCAAGCACTACGACCCGAAGCTTGACCTGAAGTCCAAGATCGAGGACATGCGTGCCGATTGGGAGACTCGCGAGTTTGCCAAGCGCAATGCTGAGCACGAGGGCGGCAAGGAGCACAGCGATGATGAGCTCACAGCCGAAGCCCACCGCTACTTCCAGCACACTAGCAAGGGCAGCCCGCGTCTTGCAGGTCATAATGGCAGTGGCAGCGGAAGCAACGGTGTCCTCGAGGAGGACTACAACACCGAGAAGGATGCTAGCGCTTAGATTGTTTTGTTGTCTCTTTTTGTGTAATTTGTATTTGTGGATAAAAGTGCCTACTATAGTATACCCAAGCAGAGGCCAGTGAGGCGGACGATTAATGTTGACATGCATTTAACTTACCTCTTGACTTGCGTGATTTTGTGCATATCCCGTTTTGAGCACGTACGAGCAGAGATTCACGCAGACGGTAAATATTGTACAAGAACAAGGACATCGTCATAATTCTGCGTCTTTCTTGTGCAACACTCAGCCAGGGGCGTGTGCACGTGACACGCAGATCCCCGTAATTGGTGCCTGAGGCAGAAAACTCCGCAGAGGACACAGATCCTCAATTCGAGGCCATCTCACAGCACTCTGTATTGCTTCACCGTAGGCTCCCCCACCTATTTGCCGTTTTCTTTTCTCAACCACCCTGTGCATCGTATTGGCGTGCCCACACCCTCTACGATGCGGTTGGACGTCAAGGTGAGGCTGACCTGCTCTTCTGTTGAAGGAGCGCGCGCTGTTTTAGCTGCCGGCGCATCTCGCCGTTCCCCTGACCGTGGCCCATCCGTTTCCGCGTTTTCCAGCTAACCCGAGGTTCGACGGCGACAGAGAAGCCTCTTCGCCCGGAGCGAGCGGGTGAAGGGTATCGACTTTCACCAACACGAGCCATGGGTTCTCACGACACTCTATTCCGGTACGCAAGACCTCCCCTTTTGCCAGCCTGATGGATGTGCCCCGATCCCGATTCGGCCAAAGGATCGTTGCCCAATAGGCTGCCGAGATCCAATCGTCTGACCAGCTGCGATGAACAGGCCAATGCCACATCTGGAACTACGAGACGGGCCAGATCGTCAAGACGTTTGAGCTCACCGATGTGCCGGTGCGAGCGGGTCGCTTCATGTGAATAGCATTCCTCCTCACGTCCCCCGTTCGCAGACGCCCGCTGACACAGGACGCCCGACAGTTCGAGGAAGAACTGGATTGTTTGCGGCAGCGATGACTTCCAGATGCGGGTGTACAACTACAACACGTCGGAGAAGATTACGAGCTTCGAGGCGCACCCCGACTACATCCGTGCCCTGGCGGTCCATCCGTACGTGTACCCCTGTGAGGCGTGGTGTGCAGCTGCTGACCTGTTCCGACAGCACGCAGCCGTTTGTGCTCTCTGCCAGCGATGACATGACGATCAAGTGCTGGGACTGGGAGAAGGGATGGAAGTGCATCCAGGTGTACGAGGGCCACAGCCACTACGTGATGGGGCTGGCAATTAACCCCAAGGACACCAGTCTGTTTGCGTCTGCCTGCTTGGACAGGACCGTGAAAGTCTGGTCGGTACGTGGCCGCTGGCAGCCTGCCCTCTCGGATCTTGTGGGCCACCAACTGACTCTTCTGCTGTAGCTGGGATCTAGCACGGCAAACTTCACCCTGGAGGCGCACGAGACCAAGGGCGTCAACTTTGTCGACTACTGTAAGTTGTCTGGGTGTCGGGAAGGTGGCTGGTGCATTTGCCGTACTAACCCAGTGGTTCTCGTCTGCAGACCCCCACTCCGACCGGCCTTACATTCTCACGACGTCGGACGATCGGACAATCAAGATCTGGGACCTGACGACCAAGTCTCTCCAGGCGACGCTGGAGGGCCACACGAACAATGTGTCGTTTGCAGTGTACCACCCGGAGCTGCCCATCATTGTGTCTGGTTCGGAGGATGGGACGATCAAGATCTGGCACAGCGGCACGTACCGCCTCGAGCAGTCGCTTAACTATGGGCTGGAGCGTGCGTGGTGCGTGACGTACCAGAAGGGCAAGCAGGGCGTCGGTGTCGGGTTCGACGACGGCATCGTGGTGATCAAGATGGGCCGCGAGGAGCCGGCCATCTCGATGGACGCGTCTGGCAAGGTGATTGCGGCCAAGAACAACGACGTGGTGTCGGCGATCATCAAGCCGGACCCGACGGTGAAGGACAACGAGCCGATCAACCTGCAGACCAAGGACTTTGGGCAGTGCGAGGTGTACCCGCAGACGCTGCAGCACTCGCCCAACGGGCGGTTTGTGGCGGTGTCGGGCGACGGCGAGTACATTATCTACACGGCGCTGGCGTGGCGGCAGAAGGCGTTTGGCAACGCGCTGGACTTTGTCTGGGGCAGCAAGGACAACAGCAACGACTATGCGGTGCGCGAGTCGGCGACAGCGGTCAAGATATACAAGAACTTTGTGGAGAAGAGTGGCGGGCTGGACGTGGGCTTCCAGGCGGACGGACTGCACGGCGGCATTCTGCTGGGCGTGCGAGGAGCGGGAGGCGTGTCGTTCTTCGACTGGCAGAGCGGCAGCCTCGTGCGGCGGATCGAGGTGGAGCCGCGGGAGGTTTACTGGTCGGACAGCGGTGAGCTGGTGTGTCTGGCGTGCGAGGACACGTTTTACATTCTGCGGTTCTCGCGCGAGAGCTACGCGGCGGCGGTGCAGTCGGGCGAAGTCGAGGACGACGGGGTGGAGGCTGCGTTTGAGGTGATCACGGACCAGAACGAGGCGGTGCGCACGGGCAAATGGGTGGGCGACTGCTTCGTGTACACGAACAGCACGAACCGGCTCAACTACCTGGTCGGCGACCAGACGTACACGGTAAGTTTGTCTGGCCCTGGCCAAGGCGATGTGGTGTGGATGCTGGCTGACTCGCGCGCTGCAGATCTCGCACACGGATGTGCCAATGTACATTCTGGGCTACATCCAGAGGGACTCGAGAATCTACCTGGCCGACAAGGACATCAACGTCACCTCGTTTGCGCTTTCCGTCAGCCTGCTCGAGTACGAGACGTGTGTTCTTCGCGGCGACTTGGACGCGGCTGCAGAGCTTCTTGTACGTCTTACCATGCGCTCTTACGGCCAATGTTGTGTACTGACAGTTGTAGCCGACCATTGAGGACAGCCAGCTGAACAAGGTGGCCCGCTTCCTGGAGGGACAAGGTGAGATAGGAAGACTGGCCTTGAGACAAGTGGAGACAGGTTGTGCTGACTAATCCTACAGGACTCAAGGAGCTTGCACTTGATGTGGCAACGGATCCGGACCAGAAGTTCGACCTTGCGCTGTCACTAAATCGGCTCGACGTTGCGCTGGAGCTGGCGCGGACGGCCGACGTGGAGCACAAGTGGAAGTCTGTTGGTGGTAAGTGGGCGTCGACAGTGGCGGATGAGCTGTAACGGAGACGATGGCTGACGATTCGGATGCAGATGCGGCGTTGACAGCATGGGACGTGTCTCTTGCGTCCGAGTGCTTCTCGCACTCCAAGGACCTGGGCTCGCTGCTGCTGCTGCACAGCTCGACGGGCAACCGCTCGGGCCTGGCGGAGCTGGACAAGCTGGCGACGGAGGCTGGATCGTACAACGTTGCGTTTACGAGCCGATGGCTCCTCGGCGACGTGGATGGCTGCATCGATACGCTCTCGAAGACGGGCCGGCTCGCGGAGGCGGCGCTGTTTGCGCAGACATACAAGCCCAGCTCGGCGGCGGCGGTGGTGAGCGAGTGGAAGCAGAGCCTGGAGAAGGCCAAGAAGGGACGGGTAGCCAAGCTGATTGGAGTTCCGGGCGAAGACGAGGAGCTGTTCCCGGAATGGAACGAGTGGCTGCAGCTGGAGAAGCAGGAGGGCCCGGCAGAAGGGAAGCTCGTGGACGTTGACGAGCCTGAGGGGAGTGAGAAGGAGGAGGAAGAGGAGGAAGAGAAGGAGGAAGAGAAGGAGGAAGAGAAGGAGGAAGAGAAGGAGGAAGAGAAGGAGGAAGACAAGGAAGAGGAAGTAGATTCTTCGGATGAGTAGGGCTCAATGCGAGTTTTTTGCACTGGAAGCAGAAGGGGTAGAAGAGGTAGAAGGCGGGTAAAATGCGGGAGCGCAGGCTAGTTTGAGGGATTATTTTGGACGATTACGGAGTCCTCATACGGCAAAGTGTTTTGTGATTGTGAAGACATTTCGGAATTCCCATATTATACGAGTGCGATGATGATTGAGCGATTACGGAACTTTAATCTGTAATCTGTAATCCGTACTCCGTAATGAGATAAGATACGATATGGTCTCGACCACGGGGCAATAGTAGCCGAGAAGCCCCACAAGAAACGACAACCCCATAAATGTACAGGCGAATCACGAGGCTTGCAAAGAGGAGGAGAAACGGCGGCTTCTGACGACCATCCGTTAGGTGTTCCCCTATCCTCCCGTCCGTCATTTAAAGATCTTGCCACTGCGCGTGGGAGCCAGGAGCGTGCGCGGTTTTCTGCTGTACATATTGCTGGCGGGCTGCCGTGTTCCGATTTCCGAGGACTCGTTATCTGCGACATTACGAAAGAGTGGAACCAGCTGCAATGACGAAAGTTTACGACGCGGCAGAGGGTAAGTGGCAGACGGCAGACGGCAGACGGCAGACGGCAGACGGCAGACGGCAGACGGCAGACAGCAGACGGCAGACGGCAGACGGCAGCAGCTAACGAGTGACAGTGGCCAAGCACACGACGGCAGAGAGCTGCTGGGTGGTGCTGTACGGCAACGTGTACGATGTGACGGACTTTATCCCGTCTCACCCAGGCGGCTCGCGAGCGATTCTGCAGTTGGCAGGACGCGACTGCACGGACGAGTTTGACCCGATCCACCCGCCGGGGACGCTGGACGAGCTGAAGCCCGAGGCGAAGCTGGGGACGGTGGGTGGTGGAGGGGATAAGGGGGTGGGAGGTGAAGGGGAAAAGGCAGGAGGTGAAGGGGAAAAGGTAGGGGGTGAAGGGGAAAAGGTAGGAGGTGAAGGGGGAAAGGTAGGAGGTGAAGGGGGAAAAGACAGGGACGATGGCGACAAGACGTACCGTGCACCCCCCCTGGAGTCGATACTGAACCTGGACGAGATGGAGGCGGTGGCGACGAAGCTGGTGCCGCGCAAGGCGTGGTCGTACTACTTCTCGGCGGGCGACGACCTGCTGTCGAAGCGGCTGAACCACACGGCCTGGCAGCAGATCCTGCTGCGGCCGCGAGTGTTTGTGGACATCTCGGCCTGCTCGACGGCGACGGCGCTGCTGGGCGGCCAGCTGGCCGTGGGCCTGCCGCTGTTCGTGTCGCCGGCGGCGATGGCGCGGCTGGGCCACGCGGACGGCGAGGCGGGCATTGCGCGCGGCGTGTCGCGGTTTGGGGCGCTGCAGGTGGTGTCGCACAACGCGTCCATGACGGTCGAGCAGGTGGTGGCGGGCGCGGTGCCGGGACAGGTCTTTGGCTGGCAGCTGTACGTGCAGGCGGACCGGCGCAAGAGCGAGGCGATGCTGGCGCGCATCAACAAGCTCGCCGGCTGGTACCGGTGCGTGGTCCTGACGCTGGACGCGTCGGTGCCCGGCAAGCGCGAGGACGACGAGCGGCAGCAGTTTGGAGCCAGCACCGGCTTCGCGGCGGCCACGCAGGACGGCAGCAGCCCGTCGGCCGGCGCCGGCATCGGGCGCCAGATGTTTGTCGGCACGGCCACCGACCTGACCTGGCAGGACACGCTGCCCTGGCTGGCCGCCCACACGGCGCTGCCCGTCGTGCTCAAGGGCATCCAGACGCACGAGGACGCCTGGCTGGCCGCCCGCTATGCGGCCCAGCATCCCGGAACGGTCCAGGCCATCGTCCTGTCGAACCACGGCGGCCGCTCGCTCGACACGGCCCCGCCGGCCGTCCACACCCTGCTCGAGATCCGCAAGTACTGCCCCGCCGTGTTCGACCACGTCGAGGTCTGGGTCGACGGCGGGGTCCATCGCGGCACCGACGTCGTCAAGGCCCTCTGTCTCGGCGCCAAGGCCGTCGGCATCGGCCGCGCCGCCCTCTGGGGCCTCGGCGCCGGCGGCTGGCGCGGCGTCGACCGCACGTTTGAGAGTGAGTGTCGCCTGTTCTCTCCCTCTCTCTGTGTCTCTCTCTGTCTCTCTCTCTCTGCCTCTCCTAACCGTCAGTCCTCTCGGACGAAATCAAAACCTGCATGCGGCTGCTCGGCGCCACGTCTGTCGCAGACCTCAACCCACGACTGGTGAGTCACAATGGCCTTGACCTCGTCAAACCACACAGGCCACCTGGCCCAATCCCCAACCCATCCCCAATTCATCCCCAACCCATCCCCCAACAGCCAACTCCCATCGTCAGCTTCATCCGCTGACCTCCAGGTCAACACGCGTGCTGTCGAACGAGACATCTTCGACGGCGGGGCTGGCCTCAACGAGCTCGGCCTGGTCCCCGTCAAGGCCAAGATCTGAATGCCACCACCCGGCTGTGACGTACTCCGTACACCACTCCCTATTATATCTTGCACATCCACCGTACAAATACAACCCAGCAAATTATGCCCGGAATCGGCTCCCGTGTCCCATTGGGAAGGAGCGTTACCCTCGCGTGCCTGCCGTCTCGGCCTGCTCTTGGCCCACACCCTCCTGCATGCTACTGGCCCGGAGAAAAGGCCAAACAGGCCATTATGGGGCCTCTGAAGATGGAAACAAAGGAAAAAAAAAAAGGAAAAAAAAAAAGGAAAAAAAAAGAGAGAAAGAAGAGGAAAAAACAACGCATCGTCTCGCCCCCAACTCCTTCGTCCCTCGTACGAGCCCTCCTGCCGGTTGTGTGAGTCGAAAATTTCAGCTTAGAGTAACGTAATTTTCTGCCTGGCACTTTCTATGGGGCACCAGCACTGTTTGGCTTTTTCTATACTTTCCTGGCCCACGCCGTTTTTGTTGGGAACAATAAAGCTACCCCTATTTGCGGCGCTGCCCAATCGTCAGCCAGGTGCCATCGCCAAGTGGACCGCTGCTGGGCAACAGCACCAAAGGGCGCTGTGGAAATCCGGGGTTTGGTGGCGTAGACCCGCTGCTGCCATCTACGACGTAGTGCTAATGAAATTTCTGCTGGACCGTCTAGCGCGGTCCGAAGCCTGAAATGAACGCGGAACGACACTAGGCGGGAGGAGGCGGAAAGGAGCAAAAAGAATGCAGTCGGAAAGTAGGCGAAAAAGAAAGCTTGCAAAGACGAAATGGCCGGAACGAGCAATGTGTTCTCCGTACGATACTATACATAGATTCCACGGACTACTCCGTTGTCCAATCTCCGTGCAATCTGATTGATACGCGTATTTCGGCCACTCATCTATTCCAAAGTACGAGTAAGCTTGTTGGCAATAGAGTCGAGCCAGGGGCGAACTCTCTCATACCAAAGATACGAGTCCTCTGCAGGCCCCCTCCCTTCTCGGGATCAGCAGCCAAAACCCCGCCCTCGCTCGTTGCTGAGTCCTTTGCGCTTTTCAGCATGTGCAGCCACTTCCCCGCATCTTGGCTGTCTATCCCTTCACAAGATGCCGAGGACGTCAAGAGGTAGCCTTCCCCTCACCCTGTCAGCTCTGCATGCCCATTTTTGGAGAGAGCAAAAAGAGGCGTCCTTTTGGCCTTTGGCGTCGGCTTGCTGCACACCGTGTGCGCCCACCTGCAAAGTCCGCCGCACCGTGCCCGCCCGCCGTCGACGCGCCCATGTCGTAGTGTCTCGCCTTTCTCGCACGGACTGCAACTGCGGGAAGGATACCACGCTCACAGCCGCTAATGCGGCCGCCCAGCTGTTGGTCTCCTCTGCCCTCCCCTTTCTCCTCTTCCCATGCGGGGCATCGCCGCCGATCTCTGCTCTGCTGCCTCTCTCTCGCGGATCTGCAACGCCACCCTCTCCCAGAATAAGCCGGGCTTGCAACCAGCTGCCCGCTCGAACCAGCCGTCCAGTACGAACTACCACGTCTGTAGCCCTCATATTTGCCATCTGCGCCAACACCAATCTGCCTTTGCCAGATCATCCACGCTTGCCATCCTCGTGATGCCCAGCTTTTGCCCACTCTGGCTATCAACCTCTTCGCCTTGCCGTCTTGGGCCTCTTCCTGCTCCCATCTGCCGTCTATCGTCCGCCTCTTTCCGTGCCTTCCGCTTCTCTGGCCTGGCTGTGGACCCCTGCCCCCCCCCCCCCAACTCCGTAATACCCGCGCCCTACTTTGTACATGGTATGTATTGCGTATCTCGCAACCAAGATAAGATCACGCACACGTATCTCGCAAGTAGCTCCCCTTCGGCGCCGACAATCGCGTCCTGCACTTGCACCTGCACTTGCACCTTCACTTGCACCTGCACTTGCCGCACATCATCCAGACCGCCTGCTTCCAGAGAACATGAAAAGAACTTGCGCACACGAGTTCATCCACATCTCCCTCCCGTATCCGCACATCTGCTTCATCTTCCGTGAATAGCCCCCTCAAGGACCAACAGCAGCGACCTGCTATCACGAGTAAGACCAGTCTTGAACTTGCAATCTCCAATTCTTGGCCTGTTGCTCTCCGCACTTTCTTCCCGTTCGTCCCCACGTTACGGCTTCTTCACAAGCGCGAACATATAAAGTCTCTGGCTTACTTCTTGTTGGTGTTAGCCTCTTCGCCAATTCGACCGCTTATAACTTACCTCACGCCCCCCCCCCCCCCCCCC